>CAMXCT020000980.1:136274-190770 GCA_947184155.2 Cladocopium goreaui | reverse complement strand
AAAGTGAAGCTGGGAACATGGAAGGCCATATGGGTTTTCTTCTGTATAGCAATCAAAGATTGGGAAGAATATGGCATTGGTGGTTCAAGAAAAACCATGGAAGGCACATGGGAGGCCAAAAGGCTTTTGCTAAGCTGGAAGCAACATGCTCAACATGGGAAGCCATGTTGCTTTTGTTAAAAGCAAGAGGTATACACCAGCTGTAAACACACAGCTGGATTACGAATGGCAAAAACATGGGCACATGGGAAGCCAAAAGGCTTTTGGCAGCAAGCTTTCTGTTTGGCCTGCTGGATGCTTGCATCTGGGAATGGTGGAACTGGCGCAAGCCCCCACATGGGTCTCCGCAATGGCCGCTGCTGTGTGAACGAAGTTGTCGAACTGAGGCTCAGCCCTCCAAGTGCCCATCATGGAACCTATCTGGTTCTAATTCTCTTGGTTGTAGTGGTGGACAAGGCTGTATGCGTTGGACTGCCAAGTCCTTTGGACTGCCAAGTCCTTTGGACTGGCCTGACCCCTTTGGAGGAAGGATTGTTGGGACCTCTCTAGATCCTAGGTGAACTAGACAATGGCATTGGTGGTCACCTGTGGTGGTCAATGGATTTGGTTGCGTATACATAACTGATCTTATTGGTGCTTGAACCAAAAAATAATCATATCATAAAAATTTCTTGTTGGTTGGAATATCATATATATGCAATGATAATAACATTGGGTGTCCAAAGACCAAAGTAATTGAAACACAATGATATCAAACATGGATGGAATATTACATATATTGTTGTCTTTACATTCATGTGATGCCATGTATGGTTTTTGATATATCATGGTATGGGAGGCCACAAGGCCTTTTTGCAAAGTACATGGTATGGGTGGCCGTATAGGCTTTAATTGTATTGTAACATGGGATGCCATGTAGGCTTTCAAAATATATTTGCATATTTCAATATTTTGTATATATCCAATATTATCAAAGAGTATCAATTACAATTCTAAGCCAGGTATGTAAATATATATATATAATATTGGCAAAACTGTATATTTAACAAATAATCATATATATGAAAAATAAATAATTTTAGTTGTATCTAAATATCGACAAAATATTTCAAAAAATAACTTTAATTAAAATCAAAAATAAATGAGTTTGATCTTAAATTCACTTGTTGGCTCATATTAAATTAATGCATTTGCTTATTAAAAGTTTTCTTTAACAACTAAAACTATTATCTCAAATTTGACATTCTAGGCTCAAAAGCCCCAAAAAATAGAAACAAATACGTTCAGCTGCTGAACCTAAATTTCACAATTTAATTTTTAGGTTCAGCTGCTGAACCTAAATCTCAAAAATCCTGATTTAGGTTCAGCTGCTGAACCTAACTCCCAAAATCTTGCTTTTAGGTTCAGCTGCTGAACCTAAAGCCCAAAAGTGTTGATTTTAGGTTCAGCTGCTGAACCTAACATTCTGAAGTGCTGACAAATAGGTTCATCTGCTGAACCTATTTGTTTTTGCCACCAAACTTATATTCAACAGCCAAACCTATTTGTTTTTCATTTTTTTTTGGTAAAATTATGGCCAAGATCCATAATTTGAGGTGAAACCAAGAAAAAAAACAATACTTAAAATTTTTCATTTTTTGAACACATTCAAACCCAAATCAACTCCACAAAACAATACATGATTGATATTGTGTTCAAACAGTATGCTGTTTTGTGTTTACTATACAATGTGCATATAATAAAAATGATACATTATACCCACAGTGGTTGTATTATATGACAAGGCTTCCAATGTATCTGCAAGACACAAATACTAGTCAAATTGAAACAGAATTTTATTTTTATATATTATTGTGCACCTTTTTCCAAGATTGCTGGCATAGATGTTGGCCTCTATTCATTGGGATCCCATCCCTTATGGGGTCCCAGTTCTTAGACACCAAGTCAGAGACCCATCCAATAGTTCACTGCAGCCATGGGAAACCCTCCAAGCTCACCAGAAGGAGTGAACTGAGTGAACCAAGTGGCCACTGAACCCAATAACAGTACAGTGGCCAAGATTGGCAGCCTGGCCCTCCAGCTGTGATGGATCTGGCCAGGAGGGCCAGGCTGCCAATCTTGGCCACTGTATAAGCTGGTAGTTGGCATCAATGTTATTGGGGTCAGTGGCCACTTGGTTCACTCCTTCTGGTGAGCTGGAAGAGTTTCCCATGACTGCAGTGAGCTATTGGATGGGTCTCTGACTTGTTGCCTAAGCACTGGAATGGCTATGGTTGATATAAGAAAAAATAAATCATGGATATGGTGGACATTTAGTACAAATAAACAGTTGGAAGGCTTCAAACTTGGAGAATAAAACCTTTAGAAAATCATGGTATAGTACCTTGTTTTGAAATTGGAATAGCTGCATTGTGGTACTGGTGTGGTGGTATTACTGCCTGGCATGACATGGGAAGCCATAGAGGCCTTTGCAACCAATAAAACTGGAAACCATGGGAAGCCAACAGGCTACCTTTGAAACTGTATACATGGGAAAAACCATGGACAAGATGGCTTACTTTCATTACTACCCCATCCCATCCCAGGACCCATGCACCTTTTGCACACACATTCTGCATGGCCAGGGTCTGGCACTGGTCTTGCCAAAAAAATGCATTGGTTTTAAAAAAACACAATGGCATATATATATATATATATGTATTTATATTTATATATATATATATATATATATGGTACATGCCCTCTCACTTGGCCTTCATGGCTCTCATGGTGGTGCTGGTCTTCATGGCTTTCATGGCTGGCATGGCCTTCATGCCCTTCATCACCTTCATGGCCTTCATTGCCTTCTGGGCCTTCATGGCCTTCTAGGCCTTCATCTTGGTCTTCCTGGGCTGGTGGTGGGCCCTAGCAAAGGTTTTGTAGCAGATGTGGTGGTCTCCTGGGTGGTAGCCCCTGCCTGGAAACAGCACCATGTGGAAAGCAAAAAAGTGGTGGCACAGGTTTATTTGGGAAAAATACCGTATGGATTAAAATTGCCTTTGGGCATAGATCTGGTTCTGGAAAATCACCTGCATGGAGCATCCCCCATGGCCTGTCATCCCAGCTGGCTAAGACCATTGGATCCACCTGGGGCCTGGCTAGCCCCAGCCAAACAGGATGTTAACTGAAACTAATTGGCTGTAAAACAGCAAGGTACCACATTGGTGCCAAGGAACCATGTTTGGCACCCATTGGTCCACACCAGGACTTTATACCTCCTGGTATCATTTTTTCTATCCTATTTCTACTTGGCCTGTGGCACTGGCCCTGTTCATGGCTTGGGCCTGGGCAGCAGTTATGGCACTGGCACATGGCTGCCATGCTCTATACATGGGTAGCCATGAAGGCTTTTGGTGCATGGCTGACATGGACAGTGAATCAGTTTGACAATGTATGGCTGCATCGGCTTTGTGCTGTGCACATTTGCCACAGTAGCAGCAAAAGCAAGCATTTTATTCAGCTGGAAATTAAACTATACTACTGAAATTATATACTAAACTATGTGGCATGCCCTTTCTGGCCGTTAGCCTTTGCCTTTGCCTCAGCTTCTGGTGGCCCATCATTGGTGGCCATGTTGTAAAGCAATGGCTGGTCCTTGTCAATAGGCGCATCATTGGTCAAGATTGAAATGCTAATGGTCAGGTGGGAGATGGGTAGGTTGGCATCACCTTGGTCTTTGGTCTGCCTGCACCACCAAAATGGCACCAATGAACAATCTGGATTGGGAAACTCATGGGCAATATTGTTTCCATGGCTGGAATTGCCACTGGTGGATAAAAGCTAACCATGGCATTGGTGACCCTTTAGCCTTGATGTGGACAATGTTGGCTAATGGCATCAATTTCAATTGATGTCTCCTTGCAACCCTGGCTTAGGTAGCATCTTTTCCAGTTTTGCCAGCATTTTTCAGATGCCATCTGTATCAACTTTGGTGGCTTGGGCCTCTTCAAACACATTTTGGGACACAGCCATGGCAATTGCAGATCAATAGCATAGCGAATTGAATTTGGTTTCATGGGACATATGTGGTACAAAAAACACACAAATATTTCTTGCCATGGGGAGCCATTTGCTTGGCTTTGGGAAATGAATGGCAAACTGAGAGCTTCACCTATGCTGGCAGCAAACTGACTGTATGGGTAGCCATAAAGGGTTTGGCTGCAGCTCTTTTCTTCCATTTCCTCACAAAATGCCCTTAATTGGCATGCTACAAGCTGCCTCACTTCGTGGTCTTGTGGGATCTGGTAGGCTGCTCCAAAGCAGTGGTAGTGCCTGGCCTCAAGTGGCAAATCACTGGGTCCAAGTGGTCTGGCTCCAGCAGAACTTCTTGCCAGATACCAAGCAATCCACAAGTTTGTCACCCACAGTGATGGTCACCACACATGGTGATGGTGCAGCAATCCTTTTTTTCTTGGCTGGTGGATCTGCTTCCTGCTGGTCAAACAAATTATTGTTTCCATCACCTGGATCTTCACAGTGGACTTTCTTGATCTCTTGGTTTCTGGCTTCAATGAGTTGCCCCAATGGCTCCAGCTGTGACAAACTGGCATTCCTCTTTGGCTGCCTACCATGGAGAAGGTAAATAATTGGCTGGGATGTTGGTCTCACTTTGAGATACTTCTGACCTTCATGGTTCAAAATGAGGCTATGTGGGATGAGCACTGGCTTCTCCTCTTGGTACTGAATTTCAATGGCTTCCTTGATGGAGACCATGGCTGAACCAGTTGTATAGGATGGCAGGAGATTGGCACACCAATTGGTTTGAACAACTTGGCTGTCTCAAAGAAAAATAATGCAATGCATGGCATGGGCAGCCAATAAGCTTTCGATTTGTTTGCCATGATGTTGCCCCTATAAATTTCATTCTTGTTTGAAAGAAAAAGCAAGAAAAAACATTCTGTTAAAATCAAAACTTGCTACCAAACACAAAGGGCCTTTCCACATAAATGAATTATATCATGTTTTTTTTTCCAATTTGTTTTTCCTTTTGCTTCAAAGTTTGTTGCAGTCTGGGTCAAAATTTTACTTTTTCTAAACCATATTTTTGATATAGCTAACTCTGCTAACTTTGCTAAATATTTAGGGAAGTTAAGTTGAGTTCGCTAAATAACTAAATATGATACTAACTTATGTTAACTTAACATAGCACTTATACTTAGTTGTACATAGTTACAACATAGTTAGCACATAGTTAAAACATAGTTAGCACATAGTTAGAAGTAGTTGTTAACATTGATTAACTAACATAACTTCCACAACTAGTTATAACAAAACCAGGATTTCAAGTACCGAGTGAGCGGCCGAGTGCCGCCAGCTTCGGCCGGGGATGTTCCCCGCGAGTGAAGGAGGGAAGAACACCAACCAGTGAGACTGTCGAGGGCAAGGTTTTTGTAGAGGGCAAGGACGTCAGGCTTGGCAAGCCGAAATATATGACGACGTCCTTGAGTATAAAGCGACAATCGGGCTTGGTAAGCACGTTGTTGAGAATGCGGCAACAGTCGGGCTGGGCATTGGTGGTGGATCCGGCAACTATGAGACTGTGAATGGATTGGTTGGTGACGATGGCGACAAGTGTGATGATGAGCCTGGCATGGATTGGCGCGGGTATGGTGCCCAGATGCTGGGGAACATCTTCATGGCCGAGGCGGCTTGTGGTGACAGCGACAGTGGTGAAGTGGTGAGCCCCAAGGAGAGAGCTCGTAGGGGCATTCGAAAGAGGAAGATCAACTCATCTACGAGAAAGAAGCTGCAGCACATGGGGCGGCAGCTTAGTTAGTTTGGTGTTGATGGCATGCGCTGGTGCAATTTGTAGCTTTGCGGAGGAGGTCTTTGTGGGGCCGATTCAAGACCTGTGGATGGCAACGGGTTTTGGTGGAGAGGGCAGGGTTCACTGCCTTGAGGTGTTTGCCGGTGAAGCGGAGATCTCCGGCGCTTTTGCTGCTCATGGTTTGGGGGTCTTGCGTCCTCGAGATATCAGGTATGGAGATGATCTACGTGACCCTGAGGTGCGTGCAAACATCTTGGAGGAGGTGCGGCAAAGAAGGCCAAAAGTGGTTTGGCTGGCCCCGCCGTGCACGGCGTGGTGTGCATTTTCCAGGCTGAACCACACCAAGCAAGAGCGACGGCGCATTCGTCGTCGTGAGAAGGTCTTTCTGGAATTTATTGACGAGGTCTTCTTGATCCAGCGCATGAATGGAGGGCATGTCGTGGTTGAAAATCCAGCCACTTCTGACATTTGGCTTCACCCCATTTTGGCGAGGTGGGCTCGTGACAACCAGGTGGAGAGTTTTGTCCTCCACATGTGCGCTTTTGGTCTGGAGTCGATAGCACACCCTGGCATGGCCTTGAAGAAGAGCATCAAGTTGATGGCAACAGATCCGAGCTTCAGACAAGTGCTGGAGAGGAGGTGCAACCAACAACATGAACACGCTCGAGTACAGGGCAAAGACACCAAATGGTCAGGCGTTTACCCGCCTGGGTTTGCTGAGGCGGTGGTTGAGGCGACCAAGAGCGCTGGAGCTCATCAAGTTTTGGTGGCTGAAGACGGCACGGGCCGAGATTTGGAGATGGAAGTCATACCCGAAGAAGCTAGTGGTAGCAGAGGGGCAAGCGACATCACCTTCAAGGGGACGGTTTCTGGCAAGGTAGCTGGTGCTCTGAGGAGGATGCATCAGAATCTTGGGCATCCTTCGAATCGTGACATGGTGAAGCATCTGACTCTTGGGAGAGCTCCGAAGGAGATGGTGGCGGCAGCTCATAACCTCCACTGCAAGACCTGTACGAGATGCAAGCGCCCGCCGGCGCACCGTGTCACAAAGCCGGCGACCCTGCTAGACTTCAATGAGGCGGTGGCCCTGGATATCATCTACATCGATACGGTGGAGTCCAAGGGCAACTTGGCACTCAACATGGTGGATGTGGCATCGTCCTACCAGGTAGCCATACCCATTGAAAGTCCGCATGCTCCTGTGGTCTCCGAAGCCTTCTACAAGCATTGGGTAGCTTGGGCAGGGGTACCTGCCAAGATTATCCTTGACTTAGACACATCATTCCAGGACAGCTTCTGGGAGATCACCTCCGGCGACAGCATCTGCATGAGGAGTGCCGCGGGTCAGGCACACTGGCAGAATGGGGTGGCGGAACGATACAATGGAGCATGGAAAGATGTGTGGGATCGTGTTTGCCTGGAGTGTAGCGTCACCGACAAAGACTTGTTTGATGCAGCGGCTGCGGTCAATGAAGCCCGCAACATTGAGAAACCGGTCTGGTTTCTCGCCAAGGCAATGGGTTTTTGGAAGCAACGGAAGACTGGTCCCAGATCCTGAAGATGGCGCTGAACAATTGAGCGCGCTCAGCAACATCACTGCGGATGAGAAGATGGCGCGCGAACAGACTCTCAGAGTGGCAGCGCGCATGGCCTTCTTCCAAGGCCACTCTGTAGATGCAGTGCGGAAAGCCTTGGCTCATCGACCTCGGGTGCAACCCAAGGAGTTCAAGCCGGGCGACATGGTCTATGTCTACCGCGAGAACAAGAGCAAAGGGAAACGAGTGTCTTCCAGGTGGCTTGGCCCTGCCACTGTGATCGGCCCAGAAGGTTCTAACTACTGGGTGGCTCGTGGTGGTCGTTGTCTTTTGGCGGCAGGTGAACATCTTCGCATGGCAGAACATGAAGAAGTCAGCGAGGCGTTGCGGATCAAAGCAGTGCTCCATGAGGTGAAGAAAGCCCTGGATGCTGACTTCGAGGAGGCAGTCGACGACATGGCTGTGGGTGATATGGAGGTGGACGAGGATATGAGCTTCGAAGCGCTTTTGGATGAGGCGGTGATGGGCGATGAGCCACCACCACAAGCCGGGCGTGCCAGCGCTCGAGATGTCGAACGAGCACATCGATCTCAAGAGGCAGAAGTGTGTTTTGAGCGCCTTGCCAAGCAGTCCAGGCTCTTGGACGATGTCCCGGTGTCAGTCAGAAAGCACCTCCGGACGCATGAACCTGGTGAACCTCGCGGTGGTGGGTCAGCGAATGTGAGGCCAGTTCCAACTTTTTCACCAAGCGTATTGGAAGTCCTGAAGCTTTGGAGAAGGCATTGTGGTAGCCCTCGCACAGGTTGTTTGAAGTAGAGCTTTCGAGGCGCCTCCACTCCATTGAGGAAGGCAGCCCTGATGTCGCCGATAGACACCCGCCAGCTCCATGACAAGGCCAAAAGCAGGCATAAGAGGATGGAGTGTCGGTTTGCTGTTGGTGCATCCACGGCCATCTCTGTTGTCCCCAAATCGGGGTCTCGTTGTCCTCCCACACACAGTCTTGCTTTGGCTTTACACTCGACAGTTGGATCTGATCTCCTTTTGGCCAAGTTCTTGTCCCTGTATAAGAACCGAGAAGGTAAAATTCTTTCCTTCCCGACTTCCACCTCCACCCTGGCGCTCTCTTCCAATGAGAGCGGACGAACTGCTCCATACTGTAGATGTTCATCCCATTGCTTTTGCTCAGCGGCTCTAAACAAGTCCTTCTCGTCCGCTGAGATCATATGCCATGGGATCTCCTTCTCAGGACTGATGCCTGGACAACTGGTGGAGATCGTGAAGGGAGTCTTTGGGCTCTCAACAGCCCCCAAACTATGGTGGATTAAACTCTCAACCGAGTTGATGCAGATCAAGATCCCCTATTATGGCAAGGAGGAGATTTACGTGGAGCAGAACGAGATAGACCCCTGCGTGTTCTTACTCAAAGGGCACGGCGGCAGGGTGGTTGGCGCCATTTTGACACATGTGGGGAATCTCATGATCATGACAGAGCCAGCCCTACACCAAGAACTGCAAGCCGAGATCAGCAAGCGCTTCCCCATCGATGACTGGGAAACCGACGCCTTTGAGTATGTGGGGTGCCAGTACGAGATTGGCCCTGAAGAGATCAAGATCTCTCAAGAGAACTATGCACAGAGCCGACTGGAGAAGGTGCGCATTCCTGGCGGGCTGAATGACAATGACCCAGCTCCTGAGGAAATGATCCAACAGAACCGTACGACAGTCCGCTGTTTGTCCTGGCTGGCGAAGCAGACCCGGACAGATATTCAATTCATGGTAGCACAGGCTCAACGTCTTCAAGCAAATCCTACGGTTGGTGATGTGAAGAACACCAACAAGATTGTTGACATGGCCAAGCGCTTCAAGGACGAAGGCATAAAGCTCAAGAAAATTGATGTGAATGACATGATAATCCTTGCCTTCCACGATGCGGCTTGGGCGAATGTGGATTTGGAGGAAGAGATCGACCCAGCTTGGGACGGAGACACCAAGCTTTCATCACAGCTTGCGTGTCTGATCATGGTCGCCGACAGAAAAGTCTTGGAGAACAAAGAGGGCAACGCCTCATTTGTGGACTGGCGTAGCTGAGCGAGCACAAGAGTCTGCAGATCTACGTTTGCAGGCGAGACTATGGCATGTGGCATGTGGTGAGCCGATGGAAGCTGCGCTGTATCTACGGTGCCTCTTGCTGTCATTCCAACAAGGACGTCTAGTTCCAGAAGAAGAAGCTGGCGCATTCAAGAGGTGCACCTGTGTACCGATTGCAAGAGTCTTTACGACCATTTACATCGAGAAGGAGTACCAAAAGCTCCAACAGAGCGACGCCTCGCCATCGACTTGGCGGCTATTAGGCAGTCCCTCAAGACTGAAGCAATCCACCAATGGAAGCGTCGGTATGGAATCGGGGCTGTGCGTCCTGACAAACCATGCAAGCCACCACTGCATTGGGTGCCCACGGAAGAACAATTAGCCGACATTCTCACGAAAAAGATGAATCCGGCTCAGTGGTGGAGCGCAGTGAGAGACGGTAGATTGAAGCTTCCTTTTACCCTGCCGAACGCGCGAAAGTCAGGCATGGATTCCTGACCAATGTGAATGCAATTCGTGTTTACCATGCACACATATTGGTGCAATCATTTTCACAACATTTCATCAGCCAATTGACCTGACTGGCTGCTTTTCAGGCACAAGGCAGCTTTTTGACTTTCAGGTAGAAAAGGTGGGCACATGGCATTTGCAGTGCTGTGACTTCGACAGAAACCTCTCGAATGGCAGAGCGAACCAACTGATGGACCGAAAGGTGGTTGGGTTGAGGCTCTGTGTCTCTCTGTGTCTCTCTGTGTCTCTCTGTGTCTCTCTGTGTCTCTCTGTGTCTCTGTGTGTCTCTCTGTGTCTCTCTGTGTCTCTCTGTGTCTCTCTGTGTCTCTCTCTCTCTCTCTCTAACTCACTCTGTCACCTTCTCTGTGTGTCTCCCTATCTCTCCCTCTGTCTGTCGATCTAATCTAATCTAGTCTAGTCTAATGTAATCTAATCTAATCTAATCTAATCTCATCTATCTATTATGATCTATCTCTGGCGTAGTTGTAGTTGTAGTTGTAGTTCGGTGTAGCCCAATGTAGTGTAGCGTAGTGTGGTGTCGTGTAGTGTAGTTGTAGAGTTGTAGTTGTACAGGTGTAGTTGTAGTTAAGTTGTAGCTGCAGCAGCCGTAGTTGTCGTTGTAGTGTCGTGTGGTGTAGTGTAGTTGCAGTTGCAGTTGCAGTTAGTACCCCATTGCTAACCATTCTTCCAGTGAGGTGGCAATGAGGTGGTTATAATCTACCCAGATAGAGGGACTGGATTCTAACCTAACCCTGCAACCGCGCGACCGTCTCAAAGCTGTCAGCGCTCTCGCGGCGCCATCGTTCGATCTGAGCAAGCCTTGGCGCGGGTCAAGGATGAACCCATAACAGCCATGGGTTATAAGATGTTATAGTTCAGTCTATTCATTATGGCAAATGATAGCTAAATTACATATAGAGTAGCTATACATACATATATATATATATATTCATACATGTACTGCAATATCTCCTGTAACATTTAGATTTCTATATGTATAGTATGTATATATATATACATATATATATATATACAAATATAAATGAATAAAAATAAATAAATAAATAAATAAAATAAATAAATAAATAAACACATAAATATATTTGCAGGATCATGGGCTGGATGGATTCTCCCATTCACAGGTCATTGGGATGAAGGGAACATATTCGGAGGGTGAAACTTGTTGGACTTCCAACAGCTCCATGACTTTCGACTTGATTCAGTCGATGGCCACATGTTCTGCCAGCAATCCACTTGAAAGGATCTGTGTTTTTGCCCCACGCGATGTCTGCAATGCATCGTAATCATTGTTGAGAAGTCAGTCTCTAATGGGCAAACGGTCTTTCTTCCGATAGCACGTTCCAATGTTTGTCAAGTTGCATCATGTTGCCTCTCGCACTTGTACCGGGACGCGAGCTGCCTCCAGCAATGTGGGGGAAAAAACTGATCAACTTACATGTTTCTATTAATTTTGAGTCTTCTCAACTCATTCTGACTTGGGGCCCTTTTTTTGTCGTGGCCTGAACTGTTCGCCTTTGCTGCAGGAGCAGTGGGAGGAGTTGCCGTCCCGTTTACGGTGGCCACCTGATGCGCGGCATACCGCGGCATCCTTCCGGGAAAAACAGTGGCTTCAATCCAACACTTACACGCACACCCCCTACACAAATATACGTGTACGTATATATATATATATATTATAAAATAATAATAATAATAAAAATAAAGAAAACATCACAATAAATAAACAATAAAGAGAAAAAATAATGATAATAGCAATAGTAATAATGCTAATAATGATAATATATATATATATATATAAATATTACGAGGTATGAAATCGAAAATGATGCACAATATATTTAGTGTCAGTACAATAAAACATGTAATAGAAGGCAAAACATAGATGAACATCGATTATTATATAATATAACAAAATAAATGACATAGTATAATCTAATTATTTATAATTGCATATAATATAATATAATAGAATAGAATAGAATAGATATAATATATATAATATACAGTCCTATAATATGATATGATATGATATAATATAATATAACATTATAATTTAAAAATTAACCCAGGTTCCCAGATGCTAACGGGCAACACCCCCCCAAAAAAGGAGTTTCCCTGGCCATACATGGGATATCCATGGATATCTCAAGATACAATATTTGTTGCTGCTTATTGTCCACTTAGGGTAGGATTCCTGCAGTTCCGGCATAGTCAAAGTGGTGCCTCTACTGGCAAGCTCTTGTCAATCACCTTGCAAGGCAAGGTGTGGACGTTTGTTCACTTCCGGCATGAAAAACTCACGACTTGTGTGTACCAAAATTTGGCCCATACATGCCCATACCCATATCATACTATGCACATACTGTATAGCTGTACAAGCATACTATGTGAATCTATGTGACGTTATCTTGCGCAAGACCAGTCTCTCTCAGACTTGCCCTTCATAAGTCTCAGTCAGACCTGTCCGAATTGGGTATGCAAAGATGGGAAGGTGCAATCCTGCTTCCCCATTTTCCCGGATACCTCAGGCCATAACAGCCATAGTCCAAGCCCCAGCTATGGCATCCCCGGCATCCCCCACCTCAGGGCGAGTCTTCGACAACGCCAATGCCTCAAGCGCCGGTTGATCTTTGCTTTACCCTTGGCACATCACATGAGGTATCCCGGGTAATCTCCGCAGGTGATAAGCCATGTTTTGATATCCCCATTCTACCACCATTTTTGTTGCTTCAATCCAACATAGGACCAACCTTGGCACATACTAGGTCTTTCAAATTCTTTCATAGAGATTGTGTCGTTCTCGCCGAGGCGCAACCAACTGACCTGTACCGCTGCGCTCACTAGATGCCTTCTGCAGACCCTGCGGTTTCAGAGGAAAATGAAACAAGTCATGCCATCATGAGGATATAATGGGGATTCATGGCGTTTTAATGGATCACTGGATCATCCATGGATGGGGATGAATGTCAACCCAGGATTTTGCTAAACCCCCCAGTTTATTCATAGGGAGGTACCATTTTTTGGTCATTTCGAAAACTTTTTTTGGGAACCTCCAATGAAGAGTCAGAGTTTATTAAACACGGGTTGACCTTAAGCATGAACAATATCACATATATATATATAAACACATAAAGTCCGGAAATGCTCGGAATGTTTTCAGGGTATGTCTGAAAATACTGTGAGGTAATGCATGCGTTTCCAGTTTTCAAATGCTTTTGGGGTATATCAACAGCCAAAAAGTGCGATATTTATTTGAGTTTGCCAGAAGAAAATGTGGAATACCCAAAATTGCAATTTGAAGATATTTCACAGATGTATTAGTGGATATGTCCCATATATGTGGATTATCTAGTGATTATCTATTATTAGTGTTTTTTTTGGCTAAAATTATGAGAATCCACAGATGTCTTTGTTTCTCCATTGCCACCTTTGGGGTGCCCCAGGGCCCCAGGTCTGCGCTTCGCACCGCTTCGCACCTCCTTGATCTGCGCTGCAAATGGGCAGGAGAGCCTGTGATTTTTCAGGGCCAGGGCCATGACATCATGACTCGTGGCAAGCCACGAAGCCCGTGTGCAAACAAGCACGTTGCAGTGAGTCAGCAACCTTACTTCAATAAGAATATATGCATCTATACATATATATATATATGTTTATAATAAAAAAGATGAAAATGATTTGTCATAACAATGATATCATAGTAATACATAACCAGCAGTTCCTGTCACTGTACCGCTGTCACTGATGTCACCGCTATGCTGGTCCACAATGGATCTGTTGATCGTCCACTTGGCTGCACCTCCTTGGGGTCTTCATGAAAGTTCTAGGGTCATCTCATGTCAACTGAGGTTCCGACAAGAATGAAATCAGTTTGAATATCTTCCATGTTTCATCTATGTAGCTGTTGATTCTCCTGTACTCTGGCTTTCACTTATTCTTCTTAATCACTCAGCGCAGAAAAATATAATCAAATGGGACCACTATCCCAGCTAGCCTAAGCCAGAACGAAACAACATAGATAGATAGATAGATAGATAGATAGATAGATAGATAGATAGATAGATCGATAGATCGATCGATCGATAGATTAGATAGATTAGATAGATTAGATAGATTAGATAGATTAGATAGATAGATAGATTAGATAGATTAGATAGATTAGATAGATTAGATAGATTAGATAGATTAGATAGATTAGATAGATTAGATAGATAGATAGATAGATAGATCGATAGATAGATAGATAGATAGATTAGATAGATAGATAGATAGATAGATAGATAGATAGATAAGATAAGATAAGATCGGATAAGATAAGATAAGATTAGAGTAGAGTAGTTAAGATTAGATTAGATAAGATAGATAGGATAGATAGGAAGATAGGATAGGATAAGGTAAGGTAGGATAGGATAGGACAGATAGATAGGTAGATGGATAGATACATAGATAGATATCTAGCTAGCTAGCTAGCTAGATAGATAGATAGATAGATAGATCAATAGATAGATAGATAGATAGACAGATAGATAGGTCGATAGACAGATCGAAAGAAAGATAGGTAGATAGACAGATAGATAGGTAGATAGATAGATAGATAGGTCGATAGATAGATAGATGGATGGATAGGATAGGATAGGATAGGATAAGATAAGATAAGGTAAGACAAGATTAGATTAGATTAGATTAGATAGATAGATAGATAGACGCATGGATATATAGATAGACAGGCAGACAAACAGACACGACTAGATAGATAGGTAGGTAGCTAGCTAGGTAGGTGGACAAGATAGATACGATCCATAAGATAGATGCGATAGATACTATAGACATGGGCCGATCGACAGATCGATAGATCGATAGGGAAACAGATAGTTAAATTGATAGACAAACTGATAGATAGATGATAGATGGAGGGATAAATAGATGAATAAATATATGGGCAGGTAGATCAGATTTGATTTGATTAGACTCGATGAGGCCTTATTTGGATTTGAATAGATTAGATTAGATTGATTGGATAGAATCTTAGATCGATGTATTGATCAAATGAGATAAGGTGAGATTAGATCAAAATGTGGCTTGGATTCGATTAGACATAGATACGAGTAGAAATAGGTAGATGGATAACAGCAACCACATTTTGAAGGGCTGGCTCACTCACTTTTTAATTCCCGGCATTTATCCGATCTTGGACGTCCCGGGTTTTGGCAAGGCACTGGTGCTCATTGTGCCAAGCAGACACGAAGCAAGCCTAGCCCCAGCGGTGGCTCGTGGGTGTGCCTTGATGTTTGAATTGGACATCAACGGAAAAACGGATAAATAAATTAATCATCAGTCAATAAATAAATAAATGTATATGTATATGTATACTTAACAAAAATCGACCATATATATATATGTATGTATGTATGTATTTTAATAAATTACATGTTTGGATTGGCTTGATGATTTTCAAGTGAAAATGGTTTGCTGGACCATATTAACGATCAGGATATTTGGGGTGCATGTTGGATCTTCTTTTACCGGTCTCCCTGCCTCAGAACAGAACTCCAGGCCGCAGCGGCAGAACCTAACGGTCAGCAGCTTCAATGTTCGGTGGACTTTTAAGGGTACAAATTTGTGGCATGGTGTCATGCCATATTGGAGCCCTGTATTGGATTGAAACAACAAATATATCTATATATGTTATATATAATTATATATATATATATCGTATGTATTTATTTATTGATTTATTTATTTATCTATAATTGCATGCATATATAGAATTACTGATATGTGTATGTATATATATATATACACACATACACATGCACATATAAATACATGTATGTGTGCGTGTGTGCGTGTTCAATAATGTCGAGCCATAGTTGAGCTCCGCCAAGCCAACTGCTTGGCTCCTTGGCCTGCGAAGACCAACAGGCATTGGCTTTTTGAACTGTCGGACAGTGAGTTGATACATGTTGATATAGAGGATCCTACCAACCATAAGGGGAAAAAATGTTAGTGTAGAATTAAGTAATCATAATATGCTATTCACAATCTATTTACATGAGTTTCTGGCAGTTGTGGGCCTTCTGGTTTCAGTGCTGTACCAAACAACTGCGTCAAACATTACCCTGCACAATCCAAGCAACAAGGGTGTCAGTCGAAATGACCGCTTGCACTGCGCACGGCCACAGCCCATGGGAACCAAGAAGCGCCGTGCTGCCGACGCTTGAATGGAATACAAGAATGAACGAAATCATTGGGAAAGAATCTATATAAATCCAGTTTGACCCTGGGGAGCAAATTGTGGCACGTTTGTTTTTGTTTTCACGATGTTTCCATCCTTAGCATTGCTGGCGTCACAAAGAGCAATGACATGCACTGACGGTCTGATGGCTCACATCCTACCTGGCCTGTTTGCTGACTTGTTGATCCTTTTGGTTTACAGCTTTTTGTGCAGCCTTCATGAGCTTTCTTTGAGCCAACTTGCCAAAAGATGTCAATCTTTCATGGCCGAGACCCTGAAACTCAGCTTGGAAACTGCAACCCAAGTTGTGTGTGTCCCTCTCTACTAATCGATCGACAAGTTGGAAAAGAACCATCGCCGCCCTTTTCTTCTGGCCGCCACCGCCGGTACCAAGAGGTACCCAATAAATGATCAGCAGCTTTCTCTTCCATGTGGTCCTTCAGAAACCACGTCAGGATGGGACGAGTGAACTGGAGACAGGGTTGGAACACCAGAAGTTGCCATATCATCTCGGAAAACATACAAGCACATGCTTTGAGAAGATGATGAAAACACAGAATAATTAATAATAGTCTATAATAGTCTACATAAACATGAACAGCTTCACCAAATAGTTCCAGCATCCATGTGTCTTGCTAGACATGCATTTCGTGATCAACACCTAGCTGGACCAAAGTGCAGGGGATCGGAACCACATTTAAGCGGCCCCAACTCCAACGCCCCAAGCAGAATTGAAGTCCTGGTGAAAGGTATTGGATCAGATTGGATCTGTTCATTTTGGGTCTTATCTTTGCCATGGGCTGAGCTAACTGGTTCACAAGCAGCTTTACATAAACCCATTATGTTTATATAGTATCTAGTCTTTTTTGCATATATATATAATATTATGGTATTATGGATATATTAGCATATATACATTCAATTATATATAATATCACAAACGCACACATATATATATAATATAAAATATATATATTATATAATATATAATATATATATATTATATATAAATTATATATATATTATATATATATATATTATATATATATATATTAGTAGATGTACATGCATGATCATGCATGCATATCCATGTGTACGGCGCTGCCAACCATTTAACCAACTAACCATGGCCTATCGCAGTAAATCAAACAGTCTGCCACCGTTGCGACCCGCCCCGACTTCGATCGGCGTGCCAAGGCGTTGCGAATGGCGTGGAAGTCGCTGACCGGACAACACATCAGCGCCAGCTTCAACTTTTCGCGTTCCCTGAGGCCGGGCCCATTGATCACAGGAAATGTGAACCCTGGATGTTTGATTTATGGGGACGAATTTAATGAGGATTTATAAACCAAAAACAATCAAAAACATATATAATATGAACGTATGTAATGGGGGTTATATGGGGATTGAGTGGTGGCTTTAATGATCTTTAATGGATCATTCTGGATGGGGATGAATGTTAGCTCAGGAGGTTGCTGTTGCTAACCTCATTTTCCTCAAATAGGTGGCTACCAGCTTTAACAATATTTGATCTCCAGTTTGTTGGCACCCCCCAAATTGATAGTCGACATTGATGGGAGAAAATGGGTACCCCATCAAAGATGGAGTTTCAACCAACCTAAAGTTCATTACATCAGGGTAAGGAATAGATGTTGTTGACGTTGTGAAAAGAGAAGTTATCAGTTTGTCCCCCCTCACATGCTTGAACATACATGTTGGGGGCAGCATGTTTTTCCGCACGCATTGACATTGGCTAAATTCGCCATGGCCGGAAACAGGCATTCCAACAACAATTACGTTGCCACACATTTCAGAAGCAGTTTTGATGACCATGCCATGGGAGCCTGGTATGTCCAACTTTCAGTGTGTCAATAGCCACCGCCTTTTGATTTTCAAATGGTTCCACGTGTCAAATGTATATCTCTATATACATGATATCATTATCTCTTTTTGGGGCTGATCGTTGGAGCTTGTCACTGCCCACCTGCAACAAGCTCCTGTGACGGGTATGGTTCTCAAATGTTTTTACTACCCCAAACGGATCCAATTTTAAAACACATTTGCAGTTTGATTTCTGACCAGTGAATTTTCGTATAGAACCCATGGGATATTAAGACCATGGAATATGATGATTAACAATTAACATTATCGTTTTAAGATCAATCATCGTGTTGGGATGTAGTGGGTAGTTGGCCTGTTGGTGACTCATGTTGATCAATGAATATTAATGAACATACTTGCCTTGAGTGTTCAAAACACTCCGTCATTCCATTCAGCGGGTCGGTAAATAGGCCTTGGCATAACGGACGTTGAACATCCGAGCATCCCGAACATAAAGAGGATAGTGCAACCCCGAACTAATCACCAACCAACCAGAATTTCTCAATTATATCCCTATATTTTTTCTATATATCTACTTGCTGATTGAATCATGTTAAAGAGTGTGAAATCCCTCTAAAAATGATGGTCATTGGCCCCGGCCATCCCGGCTCCGCCAGGCGTCGTCAAAGGTTCCCCAGCTGCTGCCTTGCGACGCGCCTGTGCCTGGTCTACTCCAATGAGGCGGCGCAGGATCTTGAACAAATGCGACTTGGTTGGCGGATACCTGGCGTCACAAGCTAGGAATTCAACGTAGACATATGGTGATTTTTTTTGGGGGTAAAATGTGAAAACAAATCCAGCGAAGAAACAGCCAAGCCTACGTTGGTTTATCATCTAAAGCCAAAGAGTCAAACATGGCTGGGAAATCCATGCAAATCCCTGATCTAGCCATGGAGGTTTATATTATATATGAATATAAATAAATAAACAAATATATATATATGATTCAAAGCTAAAGAGTGCCATGACTATTTGTTGGTATCATAGATTTGTTGGTTGTTTGTTAATACTTGAAGCCAAACCCAAACCAACAAAACAGCAATGGCAAATAATATCGGAATATGCCCCAACGGACCTGCAGTACTTGGTACTTGGTCGGACAAAGCCGCTACTACTCATGAAAGAGAAGCAGTACAGTATCCCATGAAAGAACCATGTTGGACAGAATTAGCCACCTGGTCGCTTCCTAGCATCTGATCATAACAAACTTCCACGGTTTTGTCGGAAAGAATTCATGGCAGGATAGCAATGGGCCCCAAGTAGTGGCTTCCACTATGCATGTCCTACCGGACCAAATCTGCCTACAAACATAAACACATACAGTAATCCCACATATGTCGAAGCATCCATGGCTAGTGCTAAACACCTTTCAAACAAGTGTGCGTCAGTATATGCACCGATTTACTCTCACTACATGTAATGTAACATACATGCAGAGTAATCATTGGTTTTCCATAGATAAACTGTCCAGTCAAGGTTTACACAGCATCAAAAGTAGATGTCATTTGGGTTCCACGTATGCAGCATGCGGGCATTTTTTGCCAGGGCTTAATACAAGAGTGTGTATATATATATAAATCATCTGTATAGATATAGAGAGAGGGAGTACTGGATGGCATGCATATTTACTTATCATCAGACTGTAGGTCTTTATGGGACTGTCCCAGAATTTGACACTCAATTCCATCAAATAATTTATAATCTCTTCCCCCATCTCTCGACGACTATCTATACTCTGGTTGTGCATCCCAGGAATCTTAAGTGGCTAATAATCACAATAAACAAATCCACAAAATATCCCAAAATCACCATAAATGGCTGCTATAAACCCCAAATGGTAGGTTTATTGCGTTTCCCACATTAGTGGAACATCCCCCGTTAAACTAGGCTACGGCGCGGTTAGCGACCCGGGGTAATTCATTGATTTTTCATGATGCTTCGTTCACAAAATCATGGTGTTTGGAAGGTTTTGTAAAAACGTAATAAAAACGTCAAGTCGTATTTCCACTGGGGCCAGCTAGCCCCCAAAAGTGCGTTTCGTGTGGAGCGTTCATCGATTTTCAACACGTCTGAGAAGAATTATTTTTGTTCCCTTCTGTTGGCCAGATTCAGTCACATCGGTTCCACCAGTCATTCAGCAGAACTCATTTCTCAACTCACCCTTGCAAGTTGTTCAGCGTCGACTCTTCTTGGCCAGCTTTCCCAGTTCCTTCCACAGGTTATGACCTGAGTTGTGTCTGTACATGAAGGCTTGAATCTGGTTCAGCAAGCGCTGGTCGACATAGCGATCTAACTTCCCGCGAGTTCGCAAATTGGAAACATTTTTTTTTTAAAAGAATCTTCCGCAAGCCATCCAACAGCTGAATTGCGTAGCATCAACAGGAGCGTTATCAGTGCCCCACCCCATCCCCACCCAACCCACATGTGGCGTAGCATCTTCATCACATGTTGCGTACCTTGTCTCCTGCGGTTGCTGCGTAGAGCGGTGAGTTGCGTAGCATCAACAGGAACGTTATCAGTGTCCCACACCACCCCATCACCACCCAACCCACATGTGGCGTAGCATCTTCATCACATGTTGCGTACCTTGTCCCCTGCGGTTGCTGCGTAGAGCGGTGAGTTGCGTAGCATCAGCAGGAACGTTATCAGTGCCTCACCCCATCCCCACCCAACCCACATGTGGCGTAGCAGCGTAGCATCTTCATCACATGTTGCGTACCTTGTCCCCTGCGGTTGCTGCGTAGAGCGGCGAGTTGCGTAGCATCAACAGGAACGTTATCAGTGCCCCACCCCACCCCATCCCCACCCAACCCACACGTGGCGTAGCATCTTCATCACATGTTGCATACCTTGTCCCCTGCGGTTGCTGCGTAGAGCTGTGAGTTGCGTAGCATCAACAGGAACGTTATCAGTGCCCCACACCACCCCATCACCACCCAACCCACATGTGGCGTAGCATCTTCATCACATGTTGCGTACCTTGTCCCCTGCGGTTGCTGCGTAGAGCTGTGAGTTGCGTAGCATCAACAGGAACGTTATCAGTGCCCCACCCCATCCCCACCCAACCCACATGTGGCGTAGCATCTTCATCACATGTTGCGTACCTTGTCCCCTGCGGTTGCTGCGTAGAGCTGTGAGTTGCGTAGCATCAACAGGAACGTTATCAGTGCCCCACCCCACCCCCACCCAACCCACATGTGGCGTAGCATCTTCATCACAAGAACATGAAGTTTGCATTTGGCCATCGGGTCGTAAATGGCGCCACACATATTGTGGATTCTTTGAGAACCCTTCCTGGTAACTTTGTCTTTGCTATGGACCGAGAAGGGTACGAAGCGCTTCAGGTGGCGCCAGACCTGGTCCAGCAACTGTGTTCCACTGATGCGTACCTTTTGATTGACTTTGGTCTTGCGAGTGAACTCCATCTTGTAGTGTGTCACATCGCTGAAGCAAAGGCGATGTCGTTTGCAGTCAGATCTCCAACTTTTTGCACCATCCCCGTATACAGTGCAAGGACGTTTCAACTGCTTCAGAAATCCGGTTTTTCGAACATCTCGGAGAGACTCTGTGGCAGGACATGATCCAGGCTGCAACAAGATGTGATCGAGGTGGCACAGAAGCAAGCGTCCTCCTTCTCCACGCTCCACGCAACCAGCCCAACGCAAGTGTGTGAGGAAGTAGATGGGTAATGGTTTCTTCTTGCGTCCTGAGAACATGTTACAGCGTAGCATCCAGAGCGTCTGGCAAGTGACAAGAGACATGTTACAGCGTACCCCTTGCCCCCCCACCCCATATTTTTGTTTCGACCTAATACCTATGCGGGTACATGCATGAGTATTGAGCACATTTATATGCGCCCTTCAAGGCTCAAGAGGTACATAGTAATATAGAGTAACCCTGTGGACACCGCGCGGACTGGCAATACGCCGAGAGTAAAAAGCGTGTGAGCTGTCTTGGGAAGACGCCTTAGCTGATCTTGAATAGACGCTAGGGCCCCTCTTCACCCCAACCCCCCACCCCCCCACCCGGTTCCCCAAGAAAATCACACTATCCTTCGTGCAATACTTCTAACTGACGTGCAATACTTCTAACTGACGTGCAATACTTCTACCTAACGGGCAATACTTCTAACTAACGGGCAATACTTCTAACTGACGTGCAATACTTCTAACTGACGTGCAATGCGACAGCAAAAAACAGCAAAACCTGCGGGTCCGTTAACAGCGCCGGTAGCTTAAACTAGTGAGTTATACATGTTATAACTCCCCAAGTGCCACTTACGTTGCGACCGCGGGCGCTTCAAGGGCGAAGGGTGCCGTTCCGCCAGGTCCAGAAACTCACGGCTGAGGCGCAGCATCCGTGGGATCGCAGGCTCCTTTCCGGAAGTGGGATGAAAATGGCCATGGTTCACAATTGAAAACAACATGGTGTTGACCATCCTTTCAATTTCTAGATATTTGGGGTTCTATATTGGGTATAATATAATATAATATAATAAAATAAAATATAATATAATAAAATATAATACAATATAAAATAATATAATATAAAATAAAATAATATAATATAAAATAAAATAAAATAATATAAAATAATATAATATAATATATGTTTTGCGTTCTTCGTTTTCAGTGGGGTTCTTCGGAAATCATTGAGGGCTTAGTTTTTTTTAAATCACCATCAATGTAAAGTAAAGGCAAAAATGCGGGAAACCATGGTGTTTAATGTTTACCATCAACTACCAGTACAGGGGTTTCCTAGTGAGTTTTCCATACTCAAATTTAGTCATAAGAAGTGCCATCCCATAACATGACCACCTTGCCAGAAGGTTGGAAGACTACTTTTCCCCTGCGCATATCCATATCCAAATTTCGAATGATTTCGATCAATCTGATCTTGTGTCATCTCAATTCAGTTCATCTCATCATCTATCATTATCATAACATATCGTAACTCTACAGAAAGGGTTGCACATCATACCCAACCAGTTGACAGATTTCTTCCCTCAAACCAGTCCCTTCCCATCCCCCGCGCTGCACCTCGTCTTCCACAAAGAGGTCCGGTTTCTCCAGCAACGCTTCCGCTGACATCACCGCAGCGCAGCCCGTCTGTGATAAGCAGCGCTGGGCGTCCGTCCTGTAGCAACTGGGGGAAAAAACGGTTGTTACGTGGGAAAAAAACCCATTATTCTTGGGGTTTCCCATCTGTTATATAATTAGGCTATTTTTCAAAAAGCAACTACTTACTCAGTGGGATAATCTTCCAAGAGAGGATCAAACCTGAAGTTGGTATCAGTGATTAGTAACTGGCGCATAGTTCTTGAAATCTTCGAGGATCTTTGAATGTTTTTTTAAGGGTTGGAAACCATTGTCAGTAAGTCTGACCGCTTCGCTCAGCACAGAGATCGTGCCAAGATGAGACTGATCAAGTCTTAGGATATACTGTAATGATATGTGTGATATATCACATACTGTATATTCACACATCATATCTCAATATCTTTATAGCTGTACATCGTATATTTATCATATCTCCCATACAGGAAATGATCCTATCATCCTATGACAATAGGCAGCAATGGACACCTCCACAGCGCCAAAGCGCTCCTGCTTTCGATGCCACCGTTGGCGATCACAGGAATCTTCAGCACCCTGGCAATCTCGGCAATGGCATCCTCGCGTAGGTAGGCTCATCCATGCCATGCAACCAAAACGACCACAGATATGGTTTCCATATGTTTCTATTGGGATCTAACCATCAGGATTTAGATGGAAGCGATTTTGACCCCATTGAAACATAATCCAACGGAAATATGACATAAAACAAAAACAATCGAAAGGTGATGTTTAACAGCGCCCAAGTATGATTGCAAAACTCTGTCTGCCCCTGAAACATCAAAGATCATGGACGACATGTGGCTTTCATGCGCCTTCTCAACAATCTCACGCGCTGAATCCATTGAACCAAAGCACATAATCCCAGAGGTGAAGGGAACATCTGTAGGAAACCCTCAAATTGCCAGTCAAAACATGTCAAAACCATGGTTTTATGATGTTTCATGTAGATGTTCCACTCAACCAATCTAGTAACGTAAATCTAGAAACCCACAATTCAATTTAATTCGACAATTGGTGAAGAGATTGAGTAAACATTTGAGTCCCTTAGAGCTGACTTTGGCGGTGCAGACCTCCAAAGTCTCGAGCCCCCCCAAAAATTGCCATTGAATAGATAGGTGAAATGGCGAGCAACTCAAACATTGAATGTGTACGTATCACCAGATTCACCAGGCAAAACCAATTCCGGGTATTCCAGCAGCTGTGGCCAGGTATCCCAATCTGGAGCCAGACTTTCAACTCCATGTTTCTCTGCATATTTCCTGGGTGTCCCGAGCTTCAATTTAGACATCAGCCTGGTAGTGGGAGAACTACCATAGGTTTACTGTTCCAACCCAGCCCAACATTGGACAACATGATGATCTTCTTGCCAAGTGCGGAGTTTTCATGTTTTTTCCTTTCCTTTTATGAAAGAAAACGCCCTAGACTCCCATAGGCCACAGACAAGAACACAGTTGAAAATGCTGACCAAAAATGCATGTTCAAATCATCAAATAAAGGCGACATGTACAGAATTGAATATTGTTGAGGATAATTCTGTTTGAATTCACTCGCCTGTGGTGCCGAGGGAAGTTGCTATATATCAGAGGATGCAGTCTCTCAGCCAAATATATTGTACACTGTACACATTACAACACAGGAAACCAAGTCATCAAGGATCAAAAGATATGTCTATCAACTTTCTCCCCCCGACACTGATTTTGGGTTTGGATGTTCAACAAGTTCTGGGCTGACCGGGATTCTCCCTGGGTAACACTCCCTGAAACAAAGGGGCCCTGTTCATAATTTGTTAAGCATAGGTATAGCTACCCTGATTTGGATAACCAACCAGTTTTCCAAGGGAAGCCACAAGAATTGTTATCTAATAAGTACCGAAAAATATCTCAGAATTAATCAAGATTTCTATAACAAGGATTCACGACTTGCCCACCATAAAATCAGAAGTTAACCACTCAAACATTGGGATTCATGAAGATATTCACAATGTCAACCCCAGACTTAATGAACCCCGGACTCTTAATTAAGCACCCCCCAAATTATGATAATTTGCTAATTGGTCGTCCCCGATGATTAAACTGGTGCTTTAGCAAAATCCCGGCTTAACATTCATCATAGATGATCCAGTGATCCATTGGAACCCCGCTAAATCCCCATCGGAAAACTTCCGCAGCACCAGGCCCCATCCAAGGAGCGGTCGCTGGGCCAAGGTCCGGCCGTGCACACACAGTGCAGCAGCACCGCTCTCCTCGATGGCCAGGGCTAAATCGATGCTGGCCCGACGCTGGGGCAGCAAGCGGATTTTCGCCTAGGCCGCGAAGAGTGAGGTCATGATTCCCAATAGATTCCCTACATTGATTAACGGTTAGCTCACACATCAGAAAATGAACACGTACTATTCAGAAAATCCAAGTTCGGGGCGATTTTTGGGATAGTTTGTTAAAGGTACAATGCTTTCTGGGCACTTGCTATTTTTTGTTTTGCGGTTGCTGGCGTTTTTTGCACATTTGCTGGCACTGCGTTACTTTTTGCAATTTTGTCCAGTAGTTTGGCATCTATCAAGCGTAACTAGCTTGGCCAACTTAGGGGCCTGTTGTGTGCCACATATCCATGGCAAACAGCAACATGTTCGGAGCGGTTCAGAGTTCAGAGCATCATAACCAAACTTGTCATGAGCCAGCACCATGCCTGTGCAACAAAACGTCAAACGTATTCAAATAGAATAAGTGAAACAGGTTCGGCTGCGGTATGTCATTTTGATGCACGCCGAATATATCATTTGCTGGTGTGGCTGCCTACGAGTTTGTCCTTATTTTTGCCAGAAGTGTACGCAATGGAATTGGTATATGCTCAACATTATACCATACTCTATCCATCCATAAAACCACACTATCCTGCTCACACATACACACATACACACACACACACACACGCACACACCACATACACACACACACACACACGCACACACCACACACGTCAAAACCACACACGTCTACGTGCACTTCATTAATTACAATTTTATCAATCAGTCAACGTCCATCACTCCTTCCCCAACTCAAACCCAACCCTTGGCCCTTGCCATGCGACTGTCACTGGCACTTTTCTCAAGCCCGAGGCCAATGTTCCAACGATACGCGTGACCCGTGCTGTGTCCCGCAGAAGGTAGGCTCCATACCGGCGGCAGCGAGGCGAATGGGTCTGATGACCCCCTGGGAGGCCCCTCGGTTGGATATGGAAAATCCTTTCTACATGGGCATTTAATGGGGAAACATGTCCATAAAGAGGGTATCGCAGTTTAATTCATTTTAACTTGATGTTGCCCACAGATCTGAAGACTTCCATTCCACTGGATATACAGTGTGGATATTTGTTTAACATCAGTGGAGGGTGAATCATGGTTGAACCATTTCCAAGTTTTCGAAGGCAGCTAAATTAAATCAAACCCATGTGCGCTCATCTGGGCACATGGTTGTACATAGTCTACCCAAGCTGCCACCAGCATTCAAATGCATTCAAAACTGCAGCAAGAAGCTACACAACAACATCCAAAGACATTGAATCTACTTGTGCTTGAGGCTGACATGAACATTTCGCTCTCTAAAGGCCTCTCACCCCTGACACCCCTTGAAAAACCCTGTGGCTTTGCGCGCATCCTCTGTAGGACACCCTAAAAACCCTGTGCCTTTGCGCGCATCCTCTGTAGGACACCCGAAATTCACATCGATGCCATCCACATAAGGCTCCAAGTGATGTGCCGCCTAGGCGAAAGCATCGCATTGCATAGCGGGCGTTATCTCGCTGGCGATATTGTGATGATCCCCTTACTTTTCTTTCAGCAATAATCAGAGTAATCATAGCAATAATTAAGTTACTAGCAACTATAATAGCAAGGACAGTAATATATACATGGTAGCGTCAACGTCGTCATCTATCATCTATCATCAATATCATCAATATCATCAATCATCACTGGCCTGTCAGCTCTGGAATTCACTGCCCAGCCCCATGCCCCAGGGGGCCCCTGGACCCCCATGACCTGCAACATGGTCTTTGGATCGTCGCCACCCAATTGTGCAATGAGTGGCCGGTCGTCCTGCAGAACCCAAACCCAATGGATAGCCCTAGTGAGGAAAAATCTGACCTAATATCCCTCTCTCGTAATCAACGATTTGATTAATCGTTTCATCATATCTTCATCATTTTGTTGATCACTTCATTATTTAAAAACAATCGATTTTCATTTATTGTCTAGTTTTCACATCCTGAGGTATCACTTGGAGACGGTCTAAATCTAAATTCGCCTTCTCCAGGAACTGCTAAGTGACTGAGTGAGCTGCTACGGGTGCTGAGGAAAGCTGAGTTCTTCCCGGAAGGAATGCCCATTGATTTTTAAAAAACCTTGGAAAAGCAAGACTTTGCTTCCCATCTACCATCAAATACCGTGTGGCTTTGGAGCCCTGCTTCCATGGGAACATGCAAGGTGGACCATCTCCATGCATATCATATATTATATATACAGATTAATGTAGTATATCATATATCATCTATCTATACATTATTATTATATATATATATGTATATCATCTCTATATGTAGATCATATATACATGTGCACGCACACACACATATATATAAATATGCACCCTTGCTATCGGACAGCACTCTTTTTCCTTCGTAGACTCGGAGGTACGTTGGGATGGGAACTGGCACAACCCTTTTTGATCTGCTTCCCATCTATCTCCCGTTAAGTCCCATGCGCAAACTTAGGGAGAATCGGGCAAGATCAAGCTCCACCAGAAGAAGATACCCCGCCACTTTCTCCGGGTGGGTGGGTGAGGAGAGAAAAAGGAGGGGTATAAGGGATGCTGTCCGATGCTTGTAGCCAAAATGGCCGCGGTCCGGCCGCTTCTGTGCACATTTACCGTATTACCTTCGGCAAAACTAATAAATATGCACCCTTGCTATCGGACAGCACTCTTTTTCCTTCGTAGACTCGGAGGTACGTTGGGATGGGAACTGGCACAACCCTTTTTGATCTGCTTCCCATCTATCTCCCGTTAAGTCCCATGCGCAAACTTAGGGAGAATCGGGCAAGATCAAGCTCCACCAGAAGAAGATACCCCGCCACTTATCCCCCCGCTAATATTACCCTACTGGCGGGTGTTAGCAAACTTCCTGGTTTACCCCCCCCGATTGACTTGGTGTGCCAAACCAGACAGGAGGGGAGCGTGAGGGCGTCCCGAGGGTGCCGGTCCTCGGAACAGACCAGAGTCCCCCAAGGGATTTGACCAAGGTAAAGTCGTTGCGTGACGGACCGTCAGCAATGTTACTCTTGGATTCCACTCGGTCTATATACACATGAGAACGAAGAGAGGCTGCTAGAAGCCAGAATTCTCCAACGATAGAAGCGCCATCGTGTTGGGGAGAATATCCTTTAACTAACGACGCAGCTGCACTGTCGTTGTCAATGAAAAGGAGGATGGAGCGGTTTGTGATTCGGGGTTCCCACGTAGTGAGCGCAAATGGAGCAGCTAATAACTCCAACTGCCCCATAAAGGATTTCTTGGGGAGCCAGGTTGAAACGAGGGACGAGGGAACTGGCCAAGTGGAGTAGAAGAGACCATTGTCGAGAGGGTCGAAGAGGACAGCTCCTAGGAGGCGCTGTGGAACTCTCCCAGGGACATCCGAGGCATCTGTGTACAGAATCAGGGGTGCTGAATGTTTCAACAAGGAACTGAAGCATGAGATGAAGAGAGGAGCGGATGGAAGGAGTTAAGGCCGTGTGTCGGAATGATGAGTACTGACGATGGCGTAACGGCGCAGTGCAACACCGTCCCACTTTTCCGAAAAGTGTGGAACACAAGAAACAAAATTTCCCTACTAAGCTAGCTGCCAAGGACGGGGACAATTCGCCCTTTTCAAGCACAGAACGGATAAGCGACTCCAAGTTGGAAAGGCGGGAAGGCTTGGCTGCAATGCTGAACTTCCGTTCTGCGGCCAGCAGGGCTGTGTTAAAAAGTACCCCAAGGATGGCGCAAATCTGAGCAGGTGGTTGCGACTTGTCAGGGTCAAGTGTAAACCCCAGAGTTTTGAATGCCTCGCGCATTACAAACATCCCCGAGGTGAGGGTGATGGATGGTTCAATTGCGAAGAAATCGTCAAAGAAGTGGTCGACATGCAGATAAAAGAACCGCTGGAGGAACCGACAAAGCCACTCTGCGACCCTGCAGAAGTTAGGCACTGCATGACCGGCCCCGAACGGCTGGCCAAACATTTCGAAGAAATGCGCCTTCTGGGTTGCCGGGTTCCAAACTGCGGTGATAGAATAGCGAACATCACAAGGGGCAAGGGGAACTTGCCTGTAAGCGCCTTTCATGTCCTCCGTCGCCATGGAAACCTCACAGCAAGACTGGGAGATGGAGCGGAGCATAACTCCCACATAGTCAATCATTGACATTGGCACTTTCTGTAGCCGATGGGCCGACGGGTTAACTCCCGAGGCGCTATGGTCATCAATGCGCCTGAACTTCGGGGCGCCATGCTCATCGCTCCCTTGTTCTAAGCCAAAACTGGGGGTGATCTGAAAATCATCCTGGTATTTCTCTACCACTTCTTCCCAGTTCATGGGAGGGCCCATAGTGCCCTGGGATACCTCTTTGAGGGTTTTTTCCCATATGGCCTGGGCCAGTTCTGGTGGGCCCTTTTGACCCATGTACTGGACGCGTTCGATCATCTTAGATGACCTTGCGCGCTTCTGGCTGTGAAACTCGGACAGTCCCATGCTGGGTGGCACAGGAAAAGATTCAAAGAATGGTGAAACTGAGGCCTCTCCAGTGATCCTCAGCCCGTCTAGGCACGCTTGCGGAACATCGGTATCCTCGATCTGTAAGATCCTCTGGAGCCTTTTCATAAGGACCGTCTTGGGTTTCAAGCCCAGTTTCTGAGCCGTCCAGCTGGCCTGGGCGTTCTCGTTTCGTTGTGCCCTTGAAAGCTCTGAAGACCATTGTCTCAGCTTGTCGAGAGAGGTAAAACGGTCTGCCACTACCCTCTGCGGATCGGCAGCCAGAGCCTGCAAGGCCCTTCTGTGATCCTCTTTCAGTACTGACAGCGAGTCAAAGGGGTGTTCTGCTTTCTTGGCCAGCGAGAGATGGTCTATAGGCGGCCCTAGTCCATCTGGAATAAGCTGGGCCCGCTTCCCATAACTCGGCTGTTTGCCCGCTTGGACGGCTGCCAGACGGTATGGGTTAACTTCTTGCTGCTGCTTCAAGCTTCCCAGAGGCTGCTGGGTTACTCCCGTAAGGCGAGCTGCTCCCGAACTGCGGGGGACCCCCATAAAGGAGTCATCGTTGACTCCCGCTGACTGGAGCTGCGCCAAGGGGGATGGGCCAACACTCACTGCCTTGGGTAGCTCGGACAGCTCGACTGCATCTCCCTTGGAGCCAACTATGGCCTTTGGCCCAGGGACTTCGACTCCCCAACTTCTGCCAACCGCATGGCTGAGTGGTGCGTTACGCCCCGAGAAAATTTCCAGAAATGTATGCTGCGAACCAGGCAGGCTATTCAGCGCGGCAGCGTAGGCTTCACAGAAGCCTCTACTGTACTCCCTTTCTTCACTAGTCGCGAAGGCTAGTACCTTCCCGTTTCTGACCAAAGGTTTCCAGCTCTGGTGAGCCGTTTGCGCTCTTGAGCATTTATTGCTACTGCCACACTTCCGCCCTATCGCTTCCCCCATCCCTGGAATATTATGAATTAAAACTTGAGACTTACGACGTTTACACCCTTCAAACATACAAGCGTGGTATTCGGTGGACGAAACCCCCTCCAACCCTTCGAGGCGCCTCCAGGACTCCAGGCCTCTCGCGATGGAGTTCTTTGGGTGCTCCAAGCTGAAGTACCTGCCGTCTGCATGAGCCAACTCACAATCCCTAGCGGCCATATCTGCCATCTGGGTATCGAGTTCTAGCTTCCTACGTTTGGATTGGGGCAGTGAAACTACCACCTCCGGAATACCCTTGGGGAAAAAAACATTTCTCAAGGGTTTTGGTGGGCATTTGACCCCTGGAATAGGCCTCTCCCTCGCCCTGGAAAAAGTACTGCAGTTTGGGGCCCAATGTGGCACTTCTAAGGTCTGCCTTCAGATCGAGATGATCTCTGAAGACGTCCAGCCCCCTCATCAAATCCCAAGGCTTTGCGACCTTTCTTTTGACACCTAGCGATGAAATCACTGTGCCCTTTTTAAAAAGACCTCCCGCTCTGCTGGTCGCACGCAGGGCTGGGAGGAGTTGTCCCTACTTCTTGTCCTTTTTGTCGGCGTCCGACTTCTTCTGACGATTGTCTCTGTCGGATCGCCTTCTTTCCTTCTTACGCTCCTTCTGCTGCTGCCTCCAATCTGGTGGGAAGCGGCAGCGCGGCTCGTGTCTCTTCTTGCAGACGAGGCAAAAGCGAGGCCTGGCAGGGCCTTTCAGGTCCTCCGGAGAATGATCCTCCTCCCGGGGCCTTTTCGACTTCCGGGGTGGATCGGCTTCCGGGCTGACCGGCCTCCCGCCTTTCACTGCCCTCTCTCTGCCCTGATCAGGAAGGGATTCTGGCTGCTGTGACATGAGTTTCCACAGGGGATCGTCCTGGGAGTGGGTGTAGTGGTTCAGGCCGGCTTCAATGGTGCCCTTGCCTTTGCTGACCCACTTCATGATCTCACCCATGATTTCCCTGTCCGCTCTCCTGGCCTCATTCAATGTCGGCTGCCTCATGCCTTCCGGAGTGGTGGCTCTCAGGAGGGAGATGATCTTCCCTGAGTACTCTGAGACCACCCCGAACTTGCAGACATCTACCACGTGAAACGCGCGCGCTCTCAGGTTGAAGACGTCCTGCAGGGCGAGCACTCCTTCAATCGTCTGCGTCTCCATGATCTCAGTCTCCTTTGATTGCAACTCCAGCTTCGTCTCCGTGACCACTATTTCCTTCTTGTCCTTGGGAATCTTTCCGGCGCGTCTGAGCTGGTTCTCCACCTCCATGTTGACGAAGGACTCCCATGGAAGGTGTTGGAAACTCCCTCCAGGTCCGAATGTGTTCTGGACCTTACTGAGGGTGTGCAAAGAAGGTCTCTCCTTGTCCGAAGAGGGCTCGGGCATCCCCGAGTTGATGGCAGCATCCTCCATCTCTTGGCTGAGGGTGAGCGTCACCTTCACCCTTTTCTCGCCATCATCGCCAGCCAGCCTTTCAATCTGCTTCTTTGCCACCTGGGCGGCCAGGGCCCACAATTTCCTCAGGCATCCCACGTCCTCATCATGGCGAAATTCCTCCCATGGGACTACCGTGGGCCTGGGGTAGGTCTGGATCACCCCTTGGTGGTCTCTGTAGCCAGCTTTAGTTCTGACCACCTTCTTGACAAAATCATCAAAGTCGGTTGCGGCTGGGAACCTGAAGGCCATCTTCTCGAACGTAGAGATCCTCTCCGACAGCAAAAGCAAGTAGTCGCTCTCGTGCACGTCGAAGGTGACTGCAGCCCGACCGAAAGCGGTCTCTGACTGCGCATCCGCCATGGCTCCCAATAAAAGGGGGGTGAGGCGGAAAAATTGGGGCAACTCCAAGGCTGCTTGGGCCAAAAGAAACTCACTGGAACGTCCGCGCATACGTCTCACTAGATGCGCCTTCCTAGTCCTCATACGAATGAGGGCTGACTTCCAGTGGGATCTCCAGTCTCATGGTTTAACACATGGACACCGGGGCGCATGGCTGCATGTTGCAAAAAAAAATCCGGCACATTTAATTATCCAAGCTACCGCAATTCCCTCATGGATCTTCGTCCGAGGGTTCAAGAGAACTATGAACGGCGCAGCGGTGAGACGGGCCTACAATTCCACACTCAGAGTCCTCCTTCTCATCTTCCACGTGGTTGCTCACCATAGTAGGCACGCACCGCCTGGAGCATCTGAACTTCTTCCCCTGCTTGGTGATCTCATAGTCGCACAGGCGTTCACAGCCCTCAGCTTTTCCGAAGCACCTCTCGCAAAGCTTGTAGGCCCTGCCCCAGTTTTCGGTCAGGCTAAGCTCGTCGAAGTGCTTTGCTCTGACTCTGCAGCTAGGGGCTGGATTGCGAACTTCCCCAAACTGGGGCACTGGCTTGTGTATCTTGCCAGACCCCCGGGATGAGTTCACGAAGAACTCCAGCATCAGCATGTCCTTTTTCTCAGGGTCTGCACTTGAGTCGTCGGAGTCGGTCTCTGGGGATGAGTCTTCGCCCAGGGCCTCCTTCTCGATTTCTTCCGTCAGCTCTTTCATGACGGTGGATTGCAGCTCACTCTCCTTGTCGATCTCCTTGGTCAGCTCCTCGACCGAATTGAAGTCTTCCGGCTTGAAGGCCTCCGGAACATCGCTCAGGCGAGGGGACTTATCCATGCGGACACTAACCCGGTCGGACTCCGAGTCTGCCACACAGATCACCGCTTTGTCCATGGCTTCGACGGCTCTCTGCATCGGAACCCCTTCTGGGCGACCGGATCGTTCTATGAAACCCTCAGCAGACTCCCAGCAGGGTTCCTGCATGGGGATGAGGTCTAAACTCTGACCGTCGAGTACCTTCATGGTAACTCCCCGACGTATCTGATCTAGCACCTCGAGCTGGGCTTTGACCACCAGCACCTGTGCCTCGCGCAAATACAAGTCAACCATAGACTCATCTGCCTTCTTCCAGGCGCCTTGATGCCTGATGGTGCGCGTCTTGATGCCGAAATGGGTCATCAAAGTTGGCAGGGTGTTCTTGCACGAATGCCATCGCAGCGACTTGGCCTGGGCTTCGGTCAAAGGAACCGACTTCCCCGACTCCAAGTCATCAAGGATGGCTTGCTTGGCAAGAATAACGTCCTCTCCAATACATGGGGGACAGGCCGCAAAAGATCCCTTTCCCGTCGCTGGCACAGCCAAAGAAATTATGGCTCTTCCAGCTGGATCCATGCGACTTGAGTATCAACTCTGCCAAAACAAACATCCACCTATCGTTCCTTGGATCAACTCCCAACCAAGCAGCAGCCCATGGCCTGGGGCCTGACTTTGTCTTGCTTGCACGGGCTCTGAGTCCCAAGACTGACGACTCTCCAACCACTCTGCACCACTCGACTCTTTCCAAAGCGGTACTCGCCAAGTCACTGTGGCGGATGGAGGCTTGCGTACAGAGTCGGAGCTTTCCCAACACTATGCGGTGTTCCACCTTCTTAGATTCATCCAAGACTGACTGCTCCAGATAGCTCAGGAAGGCCACACTGAGGAGGGGTGCCTGGTTCTTCTCCGGTGCCCTTTTGGAGTAATCCAAAGCGAACTTCCTGGCCCTGGGATGTCTTGATCCTGGAGCGTCGAATCCAAAAAGGGTGCTAAAATGCGCTACAGCATACAGGAAGCTCAAAGGCGTCATGAAGCCCACTCCTTGACTGATGAGGTGGAGGACATAGGAGTAAATAGAGCTGATCCCAAAAAGGTCCTCAGGGTCTCGCTCTTCTCCCTTGCCTTCCGTTAGGTATTCCAAGAACCTCATCATCAGGTGTGCGTACCTGAGCCCAGTACCAGCAGCCCTTGGTTCCGTGAGGGCTGCAAACTTCTCCTCATCCACAAGGTTCGTGTTGGTATCAGCCACCTCTCTGACCAGGTACATCTTCACCTTCAAGATGACCAGCTCCTCGAACAGCTGAAGACACAGCCTGCCAAACTGGCTGCGCTTCTCCAGCTCCAAGGGGTTGGTCCTAGTGGGCCTTTTCTTCTGCACCTTTGGCGGGGTCTTCTCTCGCCCTGGGCTGTCAGGTGGCGGCGCAACTGCCCTCTTCCTGAAAATCCCTACTTCCTCCGGCACCGTTGGGACTTCCGGTGAAGGTGGGCGCCAGTCTCCCGGTGGAGGTGATAACTCCGGGGACTCTGCGGGCGATGTAGGTGACTCCACAGATGGCGGCCCACTCGCTTTCTTCGAGAACGGCAGAGCTACTCGACTCCCTGCCGTCCATGCTGGCTCTCCCGAGTGGCGATCTCTCCCGCTGGGTACTGCCACCAGGTCTGAGCTCTTCCTGGATGCCAATCCGGGGGCACCACCAGGGCTACGAAGTGACTCCCTGGGCTTCTCCCCGGTTTCGGCCAAGGGCGATGAAATACTGTGCGGCGTCCGCAAAGCTCTTTCTAACCCGGCCGTTTGGGAAACCCCCTTCTGCCAGGGCAAAGCTCTTTGTTCAAGTGGCTCTTCGGACTCTTGGCCTTCCATGATGGCTGCCAGGATGTCTGTTGAGGCGACACCTTCCTCAATCATCCTGGCTATCTCCATCCTAGCCGACCAGGCCCCGACCGCCATTAGGCCTGAAGTCCTCCCCAGCTTCGCCTTCCGCTGCTCAGGGGTCGACTCCTCCTGCCTCTTCCTGCTATCACTGGAACGTGGGGTAGACCTCCCACTCTCAGTGGATCGCAGGGTAGCCGGTCTGCCCCGTGGGGTGTTACCCAGCACCCATTGCGGAACAGACATCCCTTTTCCCCCCGATGAGAGAAAAAGGAGGGGTATAAGGGATGCTGTCCGATGCTTGTAGCCAAAATGGCCGCGGTCCGGCCGCTTCTGTGCACATTTACCGTATTACCTTCGGCAAAACTAATATATATATATATATTCTGATTCCCACTAGTAAAACAAATCCCTCCCACTCATCCATCTCATCAAAATCAGCCAATAGAAAATTGATGTTGGTGATTTCTGTTTCAACCCGCCCATGCTGGTCATTGCTGGGGGTTCAAAAAACACTCGCAAGGATGGAAAGTGCTTGAGATTCAACGCCAGGTTCCGGCATAGGCCTACCTCTCTGTCTCTCTATCTCTTTCACCGTGCATATGCAAATATATCTAAATAATTCAATATATATATATATATTGGGCATGTATATATGTATATATGTATATATGTATATATCTATATATCTATATCTATATATCTATATATGTATGTATGTATATATGTATATATGTATGTATATGTATGTAAATGTAAATATGTAAATATGTAAATATGTATATATGTATATATGTATGTATATGTATGTATATGTAAATATGTAAATATGTAAATATGTAAAAATGTATATATGTATATATGTATAAATGTATATATGTATATATGTATGTATGTATATAAATATAACTAAATAACTATATATATATATATACGGCAAATGCCTGGGCTTTGCCCGGACCCCAATGACGACAGGCGACGCATCATCATCATCATCATCATCATCATCAGAATTAAACCCTTATTGAAGATCTTCAATGAATGTAGAAGTCTAACGGAGTGGTAGAATTAAACCCTTATTGAAGATCTTCAATGAATGTAGAAGTGTAACGGGGGTGGGAGAATTAAACCCTTATTTAAGATCTTCAATGAATGTAGAAGTTTAACGGGGGTGGGAGAATTAAACCCTTATTGAAGCTCTTCAATAAATGTAGAAGTTTAACGGGGGTGGGAGACTATTGAAGATCTTCAATGAATGTAGAAGTTTAACGGGGCTGGGAGAATTAAACCCTCATTGAAGATCTTCAATAAATGTAGAAGTTTAACGGGGGTGGGAGAATTAAACCTCTATTGAAGATCTTCAGTGAATGTAGAAGTTTAACGAGGGTGGGAGAATTAAACCTCTATTGAAGATCTTCAATGAATGTAGAAGTTTAACGGGGGTGGGAGTTAATATTCCCTAGTACCTTTGTTGATCTTCCCACTTGAATGTAAAGTTTAACGGGGGTGGGATTTTTATATTCCCTAGTGCCTTTGTTGTTTTTCCCATAGGAATTTAAGGTTTAACGGGGGTGGGAGTTTAATATTCCCTAGTAGCTTTGTTGATCTTCCAAATTGAATGTAAAGTTTAACGGGGGTGGGAGTTTAATATTCTCTAGCACCTTTGTCTTGTTTTTCCCATAGGAATTTTGTGAAGTTGCATCAACATGAGTTTGGGAATGGGAAGCCTCTACGTGGAGGGGAGCTTTATGTATAGAATGATGGGGTTTGGGAAACAATTCCTCACAACACCTGCAATAACTGTCCGAAGGCGAATTTTGATTTCATCTGCCGCCGCTCCACCCTTTCACATTTCCATCTCGGTTCTGAGGACTTGAGGACTTCAATTATTATTCCATAGGAAAGGCTAGTCTAAAATCCGATCTCCTTATTATTCATCTCCTTTTCAATGTTTCTTTGAATTCATGGGTGCATTTCGTTTGGCTTTCCTTCAAGTTTGCTGTCATATTTATCCTGGCCTGTCTAGCCTTTGTACATGTCCTTTTCGAAAGTAATTTAAATTCCAATTGTTTCCAATGTTCGTTGGAACAATTCTCTTTAGACACGATCCAAAAACGGCGGTGCCATTATAAAGCATAGGGCGGGCCAAGGCATTTTGTCTCGCATGCAATGTAAAGCGTATGCTTTTCATTGCTTTCGTCTGTCCCAGCTCTTGGGATTCTCTACGCCTTGCCTCGCCGCTTCTCCACAGCTTCTTGCCTTCCCCTCTCTCCACCTACAAAGGAGAAAGACGCGGAAAGGGAGTGAAGTAGGTGAAAAGGTGTGGGTGGAAGGGTGGTGGAAGGGGGGGTAATGGTTGGAGAGGTTGGGTGAAGGTGATGCTAGGGTGATGCGAGGGTGGAGCAAGGCTGCAGCGAGGGTGGAGCGATGGTGGAATGAAGGGTGGAGTGTGGAGAATGTGGCCAAAAATTGATACCAAATAAAAGGATACATCTATTGTATTTATTCACATCCTTTGCGTGATCCACTGCTTGGGATTCTCTCCTTCCCTTTTCTCTTCTCCGCAGCTTTTTCTCTTCTCTCCCCCTCTCCACCCTTCTACAGTTCCATCTCCGCTCAATACCCTCATACCTCGTCTGAAAAGAATGTTAGGGGCAGAAAGTGTGGAGAGGAGTGAGCAGGGATGGAAAGCGGAGAGAGTTAAATGAAGTTGGGGTGATGGGCGGGTCACGATGAAGAGTTGGGTGTAGCGAAACCCAGGTGGATGGAGAAAAGAAAACGCACTTTGAATTGATGCAAGTAATTCATCCTGACTGCGGTCTTATCTATCTAGCCGTTTCTTTTCAAAACTACTTTGAAGTTCAGTTGAGATGGTCGAACAAAGTGAAAAGTCTGTCTACTTTCTGTGGGCAATTCTCTTTAGACATGATCCAAAAGCAGCAGTGCCATTACAAAGCATACATAGGGTGGACTAAGGCACTTTGCCTCAGGCAATGTAAAGTGCATGCTTTTCATTGCTTTTCAGTGAGGGGGTTGATCCACTTCTTGGGCTTCTTCCCTTGCCTTTTCACTTCTCCGCAACTTTTTCTCTTCTCTCCCCCTCTCGACCCTTCCACATTTCCATCTCTGCCTCTGCTCAACACCTTCATTCCTGTTCTGAAGATAAGGTGCCAGCGGACAAAGGGGTGAAGAGGAGTGAGCAGGCATGGAAAGCGGCGAGGGTTAAATGAAGTTGGGGTGATGGGCAGGGTCACAATGAAGGGTTGGTGGGTGGGGTGTAATGAAAGGCAGATGGGTGGAGAGAAAGAAAATACGATACATACATAAACAAGTCATCCCGACTGCTCTTCTATCTATTTCGCAATTTCTCTCAAAACCATTTGAATTTCAGTTGAAATTGTTTTTTCCAGCTCCACTTAAAATTTGCTTTCAAGCATCAAAATAAAATTGCCTTCTAGTTTCTTTAACACTATTTTTCACTGTTCGTTGGAATAATTCTCTTTAGACATGATCCAAAATTGGCGGCTGCATTTTAAAAGGCAGAGGGTGGTCCCATGCATTTTGCTTTGCAGGCAATGTAACGTGGATTGTTTTACAATCCAATTATGAGGATTTTGGTGCTGGTTTCTTGTCGGGATTACCACACTAAAGTGTCTGCTTTCATTGCTTTTCTTTATGTGCCAATGCTTGTCCCATTGATACCTGTCCACCTGTGCTTTTCCTCTCTTTCTTTGCGCTTTGCCTCGCCACTTTTCCACGGCTTCTTGCCTTCCCCTATCTCCATCTACAGAGAAGAAAGAAGCTGAAAATGAGGTGAAAAGGCCTAAAAATGGGTAGGCGGTAAAGTGTGAATGGAAAGGGGGGCGGATGCGAGTGGAGGGGTTAGGTGATTGGTAGTAAGGGTGATGCCATGGTCCGGCCAGGGAGTGAGGGTGGAGCGAGGGTGAAGCAAAGATCGAGCAAGGGCAGCAATAGCTCAATGAAGGGTGGAGAAGGTTGCACAAACTTGATACCAAAAACGATGCATATTCATTCACATTGTTTGCGTTCTCCACTGTTTTCAATTCGCTACCCCTTGCCTTTTTCACTTCTCCACGGCTGCTTTCTCTTCTCTCCCTCCGTTCCTGTTCCAAGAAGAATGTTAGGGGCTGAAAGGGTGGAGAGGAGTCAAAAGAGATTTGAAAATTACGGCTAGGGTTAAGTGAAATTGGGGGCGGTTATATAATGAAGGGTCGAGCGGAGGGGTGGGGTATGGTGAGGTGAAAGGAGAGGAACATCTTCTTGCAAGTGCTTGTCAAACTTTTATCATTGTTCTGAGTTTCTCTTGAAATTGCCTTTCGAATATCTAGCCTAAAGATCCGATATCCTCATTCATAGCTTTCCTTCAAGTGTGCTGTCATATATTCAATCTGGCGGTACCCTTATCTAGCCTTTGTACATGTCCTTTCGAAAGTAATTTAGATTCCAATTGAAGTTGTTTTTTCCGGTTCCTTCTGAAATTTGCTTGCAAAGATCAGTTTCCTTCTAGTTTCTCTTTGAAGGTATTTCCAATGTTCGTTGGAATGATTCTCTTTAGACACGATCCAAAAACGGCGGCGCCATTAATCCTTTTCCCCTATTACTAAACCCCCTCAAATAGTAAAACTAGGGTCCATCTCTAATTCTGGAAAATTTCAGGTTGGTCAATTTGACTTTTAATTGATCCCGTTTAGAAAACAATTTAAACATAAAGCTACCATTTGTGGGTTTCGCACCCTAATAATTTAAACTAGTCAACCCCGGGGTGTTTATTATTAGGGTCCGTCCGATTTTTTTTTATTTTTTTAAATTAGAGCTTTTAATTTAATATTAGGGTCCGCTTCGAAAACAAATTTTTGGCAATATGTTAATTGCGTTGTATAAGGAAATTTAATTGATTTTGAAATCGGAAAAAATAGTTTTTATTATTAAGGTTTTAAATTTATTAATAGGGTCCGCTTCAAAATCCAATTTTTGGCAATATCTTAATTGCGTTGTATAAGGAAATTTAGTTGATATTGAAATTGGAAAAACATAGTTTTTATTATGAAGGTTTTAAATGTATTAATAGGATCCGCTTCTAAATCCAATTTTTGGCAATTTTTTTTAAATTGCGTTATAAAAGGAAATTTAATCGATATTGAAATCGGAAAAAATAGTTTTTATTATTCAAGTTTTAAATTTATTAATAGGGCCCACTAATAATAAATATCCCCCTAACAATAAAAATTACCTCGGGTGTTTATAATTTGGGAGGGGGGTTTAGTATTAGGGGGAAGGTATTATAAAGCAAAGGGCGGGCCAAGGCATTTTGTCTCGCATGCAATGTAAAGTGTATGCTTTTCATTTCTTTCCTGCAGGTGCCAATGTCTGTCCCACCTCTTGGGATTTTCTACGCCTTGCCTCGCCGCTTCTCCACAGCTTCTTGCCTTCCCCTCTCTCCACCTACAAAGGAGAAAGACGCGGAAAGGGAGTGAAGTAGGTGAAAGGTGTGGGTGGAAGGGTGGTGGAAGGGGCGGTAATGGTTGGAGAGGTTGGGTGAAGGTGATGCTAGGGTGATGCGAGGGTGGAGCAAGGCTGCAGCGAGGGTGGAGCGATGGTGGAATGAAGGGTGGAGTGTGGAGAATGTGGCCAAAAATTGATACCAAATAAAAGGATACATCTATTGTATTTATTCACATCCTTTGCGTGATCCACTGCTTGGGATTCTCTCCCTCCCCTTTCTCTTCTCCGCAGCTTTTTCTCTTCTCTCCCCCTCTCCACCCTTCTACAGTTCCATCTCCGCTCAATACCCTCATACCTCGTCTGAAAAGAATGTTAGGGGCAGAAAGTGTGGAGAGGAGTGAGCAGGGATGGAAAGCGGATAGAGTTAAATGAAGTTTATTTTATTCATTTTCTCAGAAGCTTCAAAATTTAATAAATAAAATCAATAATAAATATTAAATATCTATTTTCTCAGCCAAATGTTCTCCACGCAGACCCCCAAAATAAAATAAATAAACTAAATAAAATAATTAACATAAATAACAAAAATAAAATGAATAAAATAAATGAAATAAATAATATAAATATTTATTTTAATTATTTTATTTATTTTCTCCGGAGCTCCAAATTTTAATGAATAAAATAAATAAAATAAATATTTACTTTATTGGTTTTATTTAATTTCCCAGGAGCTCTAAATTTTAATAATTAAAATAAATATATATAGTTTTTTTTTATTTATTTTATTCATTTTCTCAGGAGCTCCAAATTTTAATAAATAAAATATATTTTAAAACATTTTTCTTATATATTTGTTTTTTTATTGATTTCATTTTGGAGGTCTCTGTGGAGAAGATTTGGCTGAGAAAATAGATATTTATTTAATTTATTCTATTAATTTCATTTTGGAGGTCTGTGTGGAGAAGATTTGGCTGAGAAAATAAATATTATTTTATTTATTCTACTTATTAAATTTTGAAGCTTCTGAGAAATAAATAAAATAAATAAAATAAACATCTATTCTATTTATTTTATGTATTTTCTCAGGAGCTCCAAATTTAAATAAATAAAATAAATAAAGTAAATATTTATTTTATTTATTTTATTTATTTCATTTTAGAGGTCTGTGTGGAGAAGATTTGGCTGAGAAAATACATATTTATTTATTTATTTTATTAAATTTTGAAGCTTCTGAGAAAATAGATAAAATACAGAAAATTTTCTCAGGAGCTCCAAATTTTTAATAAGTAACATAAATAAAATAAATATTTATTCTATTTATTTGATTTATTTTCTCAGGAGCCCCAAATTTTAATAAACAAAATTAATATACTACATACCTATTTTATTTATATATTAAAATTTGAAGCTTTTTAAGAAAATACATATAACAATTTCAATAAATATTACGGGTATGGCCTTTGAAGTTAAACTTAAAGGAAATTCAGAAGGAATCTTCAGCCGTCAAATAGTACAGAAAGGTCTCTCTAACATATATATATATGTGTGTGTGTGCGCGCGTAAATGTGATGTTGCTCATACTTTGGTATCCATGATAAGTCATATCCCAACCTTTTTGGTCTACATCTCTGCCGCTCCGTCCTTGCCATTTTCGCCATCCACTGGGGTCCACCTTAGCCGGTCAGGTCTTCGGGTCGACTTTGTAATTACCCAGTTTTATATATGTTGAAATGTGTTAGTCAACCAACTGGGCAATTACATATATGAAACTGTGTAATTACTTAGTCATGTGTTGTAATTCCAAGTTTTAACCCAATTTGATTTCCATTTTTTGGAGATCACCATGATTACCAAAGTATGGTTCAAAATTCCACCCTTGTTTTCACGTCCTTAATGACTGTTGCGCGTTTCCAGCGGATGTCCATACATATCATTTACAGTAGATGATATCCAAACTGAATCAATATGCAAGTTTCCTCCAAAGATAAGCTATCATCTAAAATCATCCAAAATTAGACAGCTTCCAAAAGGACATCTAGGGTTTTGCGGTCTCACCGTCATGGCGCAGCTTTGCTCATGAAGGTACGCATCAAAGTAGGTCTTCCGATAGCCTTCATCCACTGCGAAAGGCTCAGCATGGAGCATGGGCGTGTAGGCCAAGTGGACACCATACCTGCCCCAAGTCGCAAAGGGCTGGAGATGAATCATTAGGCTCCACTGGTACCCATCGATTACCAATCTTGATCATTATTTGAAGTAACTTTCAACTCATTCAGAGTCGAAACCATGAGGGGCGGTTTCCCTTACCAACTATTGCTGACTGTGATGTCGTTTGAGTCCCTATGAACCGTGCAAATCAATTATATATTATATAGTCAGACGCATGTGCTAGAGTTTCGACATGGTGCTTGACAGCATTATGTAACATTGTATCTTATTGATAAGACCCTCCACAAAAACAACTTTGATTCCTTTTCGTCTTTAAAAAATGCCCTTGGTGGTTCCGGGCCCCAAACTTTTCTGCCTGCGACACAACAAGCGAAAGGCGCGCTCGGATTGGTCGATCATGGGGCTGCAAACCCATTTGGGGCTACCCAGCGACCTGGGCCAAAGCAAAAATATGCCATGGTCAAGTTCGATGGGAATGTGGTATCGTCATCCCATGCCATGGGAACCCTTACAATGGTAAATCCCTACGAAATGGATTGATATGGATTAATGGATTAATTATTCCCATCCCGGGACTGGGTATACAAGGCAAGTAACTTGATTATGTCACTTGGGATTCCTCGGTCATTTCACTTTGTTTCCACCTTCACGGGTCCATAAGGCTGAGATGCTCCCACCACTGCCAGGCCCAATGGCGAGGCTGGGCTACGCTGCCTGCAACGGATGATGGGTTCCAACACCATGATGTTTTGGGAATCGCCCGTTTTGTCTGGAGGACTGCGGGACATAAATATTAATTTATACATGTGTGGCACACTTGAAACCAACAAGCTTGGTTTATTTAGCTTATTACGATTGGTTGGGAGGGTTTGGAAGGCAAGCGTAAAATTCAGGATTCGCCCAAGGTGGCGTGTGGCTACAAACAACCTTGATCCGTATGTCACCATGTGTGCATGTTGGTCAAAATTTGGCCATCAAATCTTCGCCGGCTTGGTAGAATCCATGGCACCGTGCATCCTGTTCATGGTACCTAAAACTTTTCATGATGTGTTGTTTTCAAAACATCTTAATCCCACCAGCTATACAGTTCGACCCCAAAAATCACCCGTGTTGAGGGGAAACTCCCTATCTGGGTCACTCTGGGTCTATGTTAATTGACTGGAGGCTTGTTCATCCCCAACGTTTCCGGCCCCGTCCCCAACGTTTCGGACGAGCAGCTGAATCCATAGTTGAAGCGGGTCCAGGTCCATGCCATGACCAGCAGCACCAGCACTGGCGGCCGCATCGCTGCATTCCACGGTGACCAATCATCTATCAATTGGAAGCCGCCAATTTGTTCCAGAAACGTATGTGATATATATATTGCTTTCATTTTTTATTTATATATTTATTTGTTGATATTAGCTATTATTCATATTCTAATAAAGTGTGTGACATTCAAGGAGCATATTGACCTGCAAGACTGGGTCAATTTTGGGGTAAGTCTGCTTGTACACCTTCCATATGTGGCAGCGGCATGAGTCTCTGAGTGGCATCACCTGAGCGGAGGAGCAGATAGATATAATAATGGTTAGCCTCAAGATACCTAGCAAGAAAATGTACATGTTGTAGCCTTAATATGTATATGCAAATATAGAAAGTGAACAAAAGTCTCTTATATTATTAAGGTGGTTACTTTTCCGACAAAAACAACATATGGGAACATAAGCCCCATTAACCGCTACCAGTACCATTCACCAGTCAATTTACCCAGATTTTGGACTTGTTGGGCTGTTACTGCTTTTGTATATTCTTCTGCAGCTCACCAATCTGGGCTCCTGCCCTGCTCTTGGTCCTGCAATGTCACAGAGTTGGAAGCACTAAGGAGTATGTGAATCCGATCATCCCGCTGTGGCGAGTCTTTAGTGACCTGGTCGCCAAATAACAGAATCATGCGTCATTCACAATGATGAAGCAAATGGAAGGCTACAAAGTGCCAGCATGCCAGTCAACTGGGCCCAAAGCACGTTGCCTTCGCGAAATGACTTGTAAAGTCAAAATTATATCAGCACAGCGTAGCCAAAAAAAAATCGGCAACAAAAACTTAATTTCAGGATCAATTCTTGACCCACATGGGTTTGTCTGAAACGGGGGCACCCCCCAAATAACAAACAAATACTGGGCACATTATTTTCTCGACCATTGGATTTGTTATCTTTTCTCCATAAATTGTTGGGTACCAAACCCATACCAATACGGTCCAACTGTGGAAGCAATGAATTGCCTGCAGCGCGAATTCAACATTGGCAGGATGCCACCTTTTTTTGTGCGAAGGCACCCATGAGCTGCGGTATATCAATTTGCATTGCAAAACAATAAAGTTTCAAAACGAACCAAGCCATGCCAAATATATCCAGCCATCTCCTTCCACTTTTTGCTGGAAAAACAGTTTCGTTTGATTCCCGTACTCTGCAAAACAATCACCGCCGCGCAGCATCAAACAAATACATACAGCAATACCGACAATACCGGTTTGTTTTATCGCTGACCTGGGCAAACTGTGATAATTCGTGGTTTCAACCCTGGTGAACAAAATATGTTTGTCAATTGGGATTATTCTCCCAGTATATCCCAGTCATAGGGCTGAACATGGTTTCAAAATATTTCAACTAAATCATCATTGATTCATATCCCGGTTACTTCTAGTTATATAGCATTCCTCATTTTCTAAAGTTGATAGCACCATTGTTAACCATAAATAAACCAGTAGTAGCACAGGATGCATAGGTTTGAAATCATAAACAACTATTCACCGTATGATACCATATATATGTTTCACTATATATATAAAATTATATATAGATATGTATATAAATAAACAAACCATTTTCCTGGCGATAGCATACTTTGACGTTTGCGAAGCCGTTCGGAGATCGCTCTCACCCACCTGCGCCAGGGAGGTGAACTTAGCACTGTATCGATCTGTCCCGTGGTCTGCGCGAAACAAAAAACGCAGTGTTCTATGGAAACGTTATAAGACTATGGGAACATAAGGTTAAAAGATATCATGCAGTAAAACATCATCTGAATCTAATTAATTACTTGATAAGTGTCATGTGTATTTTTGTTTCAGAATTGACAGGTTTGATTACCAAAGGGATCTAAATAGTGGTATCGGGTGCGCTCTTGATAGGCTCATCTTCTTGGCATCCAAACGTCCAAACGACCTGAGACCGCTTTCTCAGCACAAAGCATGCAACGAGTAAAGTTGCCCCACCTAGACACCATCATGCACCATCATAAACAACCAAAAGCCATCGCCATCATAAATCATAAACCATTGTAAACTAGCCCTAGTCTTCCTGGTAACCTGTCCGTAGGTAACCAGGTTTCGGCGACGGTTTTTTGCATGAACCAGGCTGCCAGCCAGGAATCACAAATAGAAGCAACTGGTTCCAAGGTCTATTCAGTCTTTTCTCACCCTTCCAATGCGTTTTTTCACGGTTCCGAGCTGTTTTCTCACGCTTCTAATCTGTACCGCAAACATCCGCAAACCTGGGTTCCGAAAACTATGTTTGGTTACCTGTCTCACGGGTAACTGAAATGGTTACCTAGAGGTAACTGGAAGGTCAGGGTGCCATAAATAACAAAGCATTACACCCGTTGCCCCGTCCGGGCCAGGGACCAGCTGTTTTTTTCGGCATCTTTGGCATCTTTTGTCTATGCGGAACTGACGGCAAACCAGCAAAGCGTCAGCGTGTGCAAAGTTCTTGGAATAGTGCCCTCCTCAGGTTGAAACCACCCAGAAACCACGGAGTGGACCCAAAGGGGGGCGCTTAAAGCCCTAGGCAAATATTACCAAAAGAGACAAGCAGAATAGGAAATTGGAGCTGAAAAAAAACAGAAAAAACTGGGAGGAAGTAAAAAAAACGGGCTCAAAGTCTTTCATGTCTAAAGCAAGTGAGACTTGTCCAAGCTCTGGGTGAATGCATCGCCGAAGGTGAGAATCTGCAAATTATTGGGCAAGGTCACCCCGGCCATGCTCTGATTGAAGGCATCTCCAAAGGTAAGCCTTTGCAGATTGCTCGGCCAAGCCACTCCGACCAAGCTCTGATTGAAGAGCAGTCCGAAGGTCAAGTTCTCCAAAGCATCTGGAAACCTCGTGCAATTTCCAACGTATAAAGTATCAAGGTCCAGTTTACTAGGCTCTGGCTGGTTCTGTACCTGTACTGGGGGTTGTCCACCTTATCCTCCCTTTTTGAATGGGGTACGGGATGATTATGAAAAATCTATGAAAGATTGATGGAACAACTAGTAACTCAAGTCCACGGCTCACAGCCGGCCGTGACAAAATGTGACCGTGATGGTGTGAGCTGCGGCCTTCTTCTTCGCAATTCCACTACGTATATTTTTTCTGGCACTTTTAGCAAATGAAACATCCCTGCCATTGGATAAAGCGGCTTCAAACCTTACTGCTATTGGGGAAAGCAAACGTCCTTATTGCTTTTGAATTGCCGTAAGCATCCGTAAACTACTTCCTTTTTTAAAGGAAGCCTTTCATCCGTGGTGCTTTTTCAACAGTCCCACAAGGTGTGTCATCATCTCTTTGGGAGAGCAGGGCAAACCACTTTGATGACACAACCACTGTTGACTCATAGGATTGACACCTTAACTGCTTGCAGTTTTGGAGGCAATCAAGATTTGAGATTGAGCCACACACACACGGTCTATGGTCTATGGTTTGCACGTACATAAGCAGCGCAGCATGAAAGTTATGGCCCCACCCCACCCCACCCCATGCGTGACGTAGCAGCACGTACATACGTAACATGAACGTTTTTGCCCACTCCGCCCCAACCCCACCCCATGCGTGACGAAGCAGCACGTACATACACAGCGTAACATGAATGTCTTTGCTCCACCCCAAGCCTTGCGTGACGTAGGAGCCCGTACATAATGCAGCGTAACATGCACGTTCTTGCCCCGCCCCACGCCACACCACACGAAACAGTGAAAAAAAAACAGAAAAAACACAAAAGCACACGGCCATCTACAAGCCGCGGTCTGCTGAAACAAGCCCCAGGCTTGCAGGAAAGCCACTCAGTTCCCACCAAACTCTGATTAAATTCAGCTCCAAAGATTAGGCTGTTCAGACCCTCCGGCAATATCACATTAGCCAAGCTCTGATCGAAATCAGCTCCAAAGGTCAGTGTTTTGAGGTGACAAGGCAGGACCACATCGGCCTGGGTGGAAAAGTTGATGGGGGAAATTCCAAGCATGGCATGAGAAAAGTCAAGAAGTTGATAAAATAGTAAGTAATAAGAACATAGAATAACCTTATGTAACCTTACATAGGCAGCCAAGAATGCTAATGCCATTTAGTCACTATGTTTACGGCTGATACTCACCCCACAAAGCAACCGGCCACATAAATGACGGAATGGTTTCCAAGAATGGTCTCAACTGAGTCTGAACCGCAGCAGTGGCCCAGACCCTAATACCAAGCCCTGCTTCGAATCCCCTTCCTCCAACTTACATTGACCTTGCCAGTTGGGGGGTTGATGTTAAAACACTTTCTCAGCATCAAACAACTTTTTTGGGGATGATAAGCTCTGGGCTTTGGGCCAGGCGGCGAGATTTTGATTGAACAAATCACCAAAGGTCAAGCTTTGCAAGTCATCAGGTAATCGGACGCCCCTTAAGCTCTGGTTGTACTCGGCACCAAAGGTCAAAGACTGTAACTGCTGGGGCCATTTGATGTTCTCCAAGTTTTGGTCGAAATCGTCGCCAAAAATCAGATGCGCCAGCTTGGGCGGCAGTCTCACACCTTGGGGAGGAAAGGGTCAATAGGGAAATGAGAGCGCCCGCCCTGCCATACATGCTCATACAAACATATATATATATAAATAATATGACATATTCATATTTACATTCCGTATTTGTGTCACTCGACAGGACTGAGAAACGCACACACGGTCACTCAGCGCATCCTCAAGCATATAGCCGAAAGACTCAAATACATGCGCGCATTCTTTGAGTGGTGGGTCAAAAAATGTCAAAAAACAACAAGTTCCATCAAGTTCCATTACACCCTGAATAATCTTCGAGATGCCGTCTAACGATTGATTGAAATTGCTCCCAAAGCTCAAGGTCTGCAGGCCATCTGGAAACCTAACGTCTTCCAAGCTCTGATTGAACTGATCACCAAAGGTCAGACTCTGAAGGCCGCACGGGAAGTTCACAGCCTCCAAACTCTGATTGAACTGGTGCCCCAAGGTGAGTGTCCGTAAGCTCTGAGGCAGACTGATGTCCTTCTTGGATTTGCCTAAGAGACCCCTATTCCCAGTATATTCGCGCGAATTAAGCAAGGTGAAATAAAGAAATACCGTCAGCAAATCCAAACCTTCAAGCTTTCGTTGAACTCGATTGTGAATGCCAAAGATTGAAGGCTCGGTGGCAACGACTCCTGCACTGCTCCAGAGACTGGAATGAGCCCAATATTTGGGGGGACGAACATCCATTTACCAGCTACGTATTTTGGGGCTCACCAGGGTACCAGGGTTTTGACCCACACCCAAATGGGCCAAGCTCCAACAAACTTCCAAACAAATGGCCAAAATATCGACACTTGCCAAACATCAATCACTGCCCATCGACAACAACAGGGTGCAAATTTCTACATGTCCTCAAGCCATGGTCATGGTCTTGATGCTAATTATATACTGGGATTCAATAATTTTGGAACTCGGGTTTGTCCACAAATGCGGGATACCCCAAGAAATGGTACTCAAATCATGTAAACGTAAACAAATGATTTTCTCATGAGCTGGAATGAGGTACCCCAAACAAAAATCAGGTATATATCAAGAGCACGGAATTCGATTCAATTTTATCTCTACAGAATTGTATTTAGGGGCAAAACATGTGAGGTTTCTTCAGGTTTTTCCTTAACATGTACCAACGTTGTTACCACGGTGTACCACGGTGGGATGATCACAAAGATCCGCCGAGTCGCCAGGTCGAAACTCTCGGATTGCACCGAAACGGTCAAGTTCTCCAACTGCGAGGGCAGCTCGACACCCTCGAGGTTCAAATCGCAGGTCAAAAGCTGCTGCAAATTGCTGGGCAGCATGAACTCGTCCAAACTCCTTGGGACGGCTGGTGGTGATCACTGGTGACGTCAATAGAAATGGTGATGTTGTCAATTCCCCTGTGATTTTCGAAGACGAATGACGAATGACATCAGCCAATCAGCCATTTTTTCGATCAAACATAAAATCAGAACCTGATCATTTCAGATAACCTATCTATACTGGTTGGTGGTTTCAACATGTTTCAACCCCGCATCATCAACACATCGAAAAAACCACCGATGTGCTGATTTAGATGCATCGAACCCATCCACCCCGGGGATCAGCTCCGGGAAAATCATCACTGGATGCTGGTTTCAACGGCTAGAAAAAGATTGAGGATCATCCCAGGTACTTGCAGGGCTAGGTACTGAACTAGTTTAAATATGTTGAAATCATCAAGTTGGAGGGACCCACCACTGGACAGTTCCACGGCTTCAGGAACTTTTTGACGTACGACGTAGCATGATGTAGCTTTCCAACTGTAAAAATTGCAGCTTTTCAATGTGCATGTTAGCTGCCCCACAACATGAACATCTTGGAACCATCAGTGGTTCATTGTTTGGCCCCCGGCTTTCGAGGACGTGTCTGTTGATGTTTCTACCTATAGTTGATCACCAAAAGGACGACAATCGAAAAACGACGACTTCCCTTCATGGATACACAGAATGTAAAAACAAGACTTAGACATACTTTGAGCCAAAAAAAACACAGAACAATGACATAGATGGACTGAATGCAAATGGTAGGTTCTGGTTGAACCAAAATCCGAAGCTGAGTGTTTGCAGACTGTCAGGCAAGGCCACTTGCAACAAACCTGGTGTCGAGTGGTTTCAACGCACAGGTTGAATCTCAGCTGCCCGGCTGGTGGGTCTTATCATGTCTTATCCTCATTGCATGAGTGGCTACCGTATTTGCAAAGCATCAGCCTACCCAACCTTTGAAACTGCCAACAAAAATTATGAAGTGCGCCAAGCGTATGCAAGGCAAAGCACTTCCAGGTGATACGTACAGATTGATGATGGTTTATCACAGAAAATAACATACAGAAAAGTTCACTGAAAAGCAAGGATGTTTGAAACCATCGTCAGCACTATTGGATTGGCTCTAAGGTCTTTTTACTAGTCGTTACATCACACGCAGAACATATTGTCCTAGTCATACATATATCATGGTACATACGCCCCTCAATGTTGACTCACTCAAACAATACTAAATCAAATTTCCCACCCAACCAGGTTGAATTGCCGGAAGGAAACTTGACTTCACCAATCATTGCCCCTTGTGGTGATAAATCGTGATTTGCCCCTCAAATATCGTGAGCAGTAGAAATACAAAAAAAAACATCGCCCCGGCAATCCAAGGCAGTTTCAAGTCAATCATATATTACAGTTTTTGGGTAATTGTTTAAAAACACTATGTAGACGTGTTTTCAAACATGAAGTTCAAACATCTCTCAGCTACTTGCCAAACATCTTTATACATCCTTGACTTAATTAATCCCCGGCCTCTCTATATCAAACACCACCTAGAAACCACGGTTTCTTGGAGATTTTAACATATTTGGGACTACTTAGGGATTTAGGGGGTGTTTAATGATTATTGAGATGGGATTAAACAATAAAAATAGAATGCACAATTTGCACAATCACCAGATTCAGCTATCATGGGGTTTCAGGTTTCTCAATTCGTAGCTCCAACTGGCTCTCCACCATTTTTCTAGGGAAAATAGCCATGGCTTCGTTTCTCCCTCCCATGTCACCACAACTAGGGACTTTGGTTGAAGTGGTGTCCAAATATCAAGGTCTCCAGCTTCTCGGGCAGCTTGATGCCCGACAGATCCTGGTTGAAGCGCCAGCCGAAACTCAGGCTCCGGAGCTCTGGGGGGAACCATGTCTGCTGCAGCGTCTGGTTGAACTGGACGCCAAACCTGAAATTTATTGAAATTTCATGAAATTTCCAATGGAAATTATATGGGAAGTGTGAGGTTTCAATGGGTTGGTAGAAAGGAAACCACGATTCTTACCACCTCTCTTTAGGGTTTTCCCACTTAAGCCTGAAACCAATTCAGTGATCATTATTCTGGATCGTTCTTATTGGCAAGGTACCATTGGTACTATTTTTGGCAATTTCAGTTGCAAAGGTATGAATACATGGTGAAATCATTTTGGGGTTGACCAGTTTTTCAAATTTAAGGAGGAAACTCAATGTTTTCTCTTAATTTTCCTCAGGGTTGTAGAAAAAACATTACCCCTGGTTGACATTAAAGGCACAGGTGTCTTCGATGGGATCATGGATAAATCAACGGATTGCTTAAAATCAAATGCAGGAACCACTGGAGATATCATGGGGATAAAGGGGGGATATAAACCAAGGGTAAACTCCAAACTCATCAGCTCACCGGGTGGAGTTTGAACCAAATCTGGGATAAAACAACCGACTTTTAGAACGACCGCAAGGTCGTGAAAGAAGAAAAACAATTAAGGACAAGCATATATATATATATAATCATTAAATATGGCACAACAAGCCTTTAATACTTGTTGTGGTTGGAAACCATGCAGTAAAGGTGGAGACACCCTGAACAGCACCAAACGCAGAAACTACGAGTTTTCAAAGCTATTGCGAAACAAACAGGTAACCAAACAAGATACTGGCGAATGTCATCAAAAAACATACGCAACCATTCTACCAACAACTGCAGCGTATGTCTGATTTCTTTTAAAGGCACTATTTTTCGGTACGTGCAAAAAATGCACTTGAACACTGCATCAATAATGATCATGATCCAACAGCACTACTACTAATGATAATGATAACCCTACAAACAATACAAAATAAATTCCAACTTGTATGATTGTATTATATCGACCTAATATACGTACGCATATTAAGTGCATATGTAATACACCTGTCAAGGTAGCTTTCACCCACTTTGACTCATTCAACAAGTGTTCCATCCGTTCCCAAGGACGCCTGAGGTGCTGAAGTCCTTCAGGAAGCTTCACCCGTGACATGCTCTGATCAAATTGATCTCCCAGGGTCAGAATCTCCAGCTGCGCAGGGAGGATCACATTCTCCAAGGGTTGGTTGAAGTGGTTTTCGAAGGTCAAAAACCTTGGATCTTCTGCGAAGATGCCAAGAACAATAGAAACACATCATCCCTGTAGATTCCCAAGGCGGTGGGTTTCCCGTTATGTCAAAAAAAACAAAAAACAACTTCAGAATCCCAAGAAACTTGAGGGAACTGGGGAGCTCCACCCCCTCCAAGCTCACGTTGAACCAGTTTCCAAAGGTCAAGCTTTGGAGGCAGCTGGGTAGAGTCAAACCCACCAGGCTCTGATTAAAGTAATGTCCAAAGGTCAGACTCTGGAGACGGTCGGGCAAACTTACTCCATCCATGGTCTGATTGAAGTAGTGACCAAAGGTCAAGTTCTGGAGATTGGAAGGTAATGTCAGGGCCTTCAAACTCTCCTAGTTCAGGGCGTTTGAGGGAAACATATTGTTCCCTTGAAGTCACTTTGTATCTTCCCTCGGGAAAAACAAAACCAGAGCCAATTTTCTTTCCAGTGATTCATGGCAAGTTGGCTTGGTGACTACCCATCCGCATGTTTGACATTGTTTGACTCTATGGATGCAAATTGGGATGCCGGAGTTCGGGATGTTCGGGGTCTGGACCATGTTTCTTTCAGCAAGATTCGTTGAAGTGACGCACAAAGATGATAGTCTCCAGGTCATTGGGCATTTTGAGCATTTCCAGTGCGCAGACCTTTGGGCGGCAAGTGATGGCAACAGCAATGTTTGGATCCAATCCCGGCCTTTCTATAAAGGATATATTTTATTTGCCTACACCGGGGGGGCTTAATCTCTGAAATTAAGGTCTATGAGTCTATGCAAGGCCATTATATAAAGGAAGGTCCCCGCGGAAGATGCCTGGGGCCTTGTATGACACAGAAAGATCTCCATTTTGTATGACACAGAAAGATCTCCATTTGGGTACTCAAATGGGCCATTGAGCAGGATGCTTGAAAATCTTGAAATGCTTAATCATCTTATCAGTTGCTGGTTCCATGTTAATTCATTTGTTGATCAAAACTTTTTACCCAGTAGATCAGTAGAATGTAAATCGCAGAAGCAATATCACAAGCGCCACACAATCGCACTATTTCAATGAACGCATCGCATCCTGCAGAAATCCCACAGCACCCCCACACGATTCGTGTCGAACAAACACATGACCACTCGCCACCGCCAGAAAGCACTAACAGTAACACGACCACGAAGGAGCCATCCGATTTCCAGATTCACCAAATGTTCAAAAATT
>CAMXCT020000980.1:118774-131274 GCA_947184155.2 Cladocopium goreaui | reverse complement strand
TCCCTCTATCAAGAACCCAAAAAAACATCAAAAACCATAATTATCATGTTTTCGTCCTTTCCCTCCCCTCCACCTGAAAAGCTCATTCCCTCTCGCTCCCTCTCTCCCTCTCTCTCTCTCTCTCTCGCTCTCTCTCGCGTAAGCCCAATTATGCCCAATTTTGTTACGTACCAAGTTCCATCCAGTTTTAGAAAAGTACAGGTTTCCTTCAAACCACTGCCATCAAGATCAAGTGATATCAAGTGGCCACCAAGGGTTCAATGCCCCCAGCCTTGGCGATTTCCAGGTGGATCTCATCCTTCGCCGCTTCCGACACTTCCGAGGCCTCCGCGGCCAGGCGCGCCAGGACTTTGGCCGCCACGACCTTCTCCTCCTCCGTGCCCTGGAGCTGCTGCACCAAGCGCTGGATCTCCGGGGACACCGCGGTCATGGCACAGACGAGCGAAATTTCATGGAGATTTCCAACAACATGAACATCATATAAATCATGTGATATTATGTGGCATATGAAATGCTTATCATCATAATAATGTGTCATATGTATGTTTTTAGATACTATATGACTATATGGTTTCTAGAGGTTTTGAGTCAAAAAAAGGATTTGTCAGGAACGCTTGGCTCTGAAATGGGTTGCTATAGGTGGCAGAGTTGTAACGGTTTTGGGTGACATCCATTCCATGAGGAAAAAACAACGTGCGAGATTGAAAGCTCTAAGATCAGTGAATGACAAATCTGAATATATACATGAACATCACATGAACATCAAGGTCTATATAGTTACTATTCCTATAGGACCTCGAGGCTCGCCCCAAGAGTTTTCCGGTCTTCAATCAACGGGTAATGTCATGAGATGTCATGTCATGTCATGTCATGTCCTATCATTTCAAGACATCACAGTCATCTCGGCACCTTGGGAGTGTTCCCGGTTCCCTTCATCCGTCACAAAGGTGTCCAAAATGAGAGTCTCTATTTACATCTATTTACATTGTGTTTTCCTACTTCACTGATCCGAAGGGTATCTTGGAGCGTCGTATCATCCCTCGCGTTTTTCTTTTCTTTGGGCAACCAGGGCGCCGCAAGCGCAACTAAGATCCCCATGCCTCTGTACAGTGACATTGCGGGAATAAAATGAGACCCTCAATGTGGGCTGACTGAGCCACACTGAGGTGCAGGGGAATGCACTCAGCATTCAGCGACATTTGGCCCACCTGGCAATGGAAATCCCTAGCGCTCTCCCCTTTTGTTCCTGGAATATCTGGAATATCTGGAATATCTGGAATGTATGGGAACATCGTTGTTCATGTTTTTTTTTTAATTTTATCATCTATGTTCTAGGACATCAAGAGGGAAGTGCACAGTGCCAAGTCCTTGGCACCTGACATGATCATTGATCATGCGCAAGCTTGGCAAAGTTCATGTCCATCAACCTTCTCATGAACCTGGTTGAACAAAGCTGCAGGGAACTTACACCCAAACTTGGGGGGCGCTATTTTCTCCTTATATCTTCTTATATTATCTTTCTTGTCTTGTATTTCAAGATGCCCATGGACAATCACCATACCTACAAGGTGATTCATCTACAAATGGGCCATGATCCATAGCTATGTTCCATTACCAAGAGGTATTAGCGAAACATCAAGTGATTAATTGTGAAAGCGAGAGGGCATGTCAAACACATGGTCGTCTCTACATTGTGGTCCGTCCCTTAGCTGAACTGTGCATTACCTGCATGTTGAAACATCAACATGTCAAGTGAGATATAGCTTTTCAATCCAATTGGTTGTGGCTCAATGCGGGAACAAAAGTAAAGACACTGTCCTGTCCAATTCGAGCCGGGACTTTTACACTCTAGCCCTCGCAACTAGCATAGCATTTATACGCGTCACCTTGGTGACTCTACAAATCTCCGGTACTGGGTGATGTTCGGCCGCAATACGGCCAAACCTACCACGAATGTATTCAAAAATCCGTTTTGTCAATATGAAATGTCCTGGTGAACGTTCAAGCGGAAAGAATGTATGAACCTTCATACCGCCAAATTTGGCATCATATAACATATTATAAGTATAAATAAAAACAATATATATATAAATATGTATATATATATGTATATATATAATATATATTGTAGTGAGGTTTGACCCATCCCCAAAGGTTTTATCGTTCTCGGGAAATCAATTGGATACTATCTGGATATTAATTGGATAGAAGTGGATTTAATGGGATATCGTCATCAACTATTCCTGCAGGACGTTCCCAGCCATTCTGCACCAGTATCTCTGGATGAGCTCTGTCTGGACTGCCAAGAAACCGCAGGAAATCTGCAAAGTCCAAGGCTTGCTCTGGAGGTTCATGGACGTCACTCCTGGCCCCAACAACTTTGGTCAGGGGTGAGGTTGGGAAATCACGTCGTGAAACCAAGATCAAGTCAAATTAATTTAATGAATATATAAATACATTTATATTTTATAACATATACAGTACATCTTACACAGAGAGAAAGAGGGAACGATGAAACAACATATACGTGTATGGCCCCTCATTTTGCCATTTGTTCTTTTGATGTTTGATATGCTAAATCAAATACGGTCCCTTTGGGACTCGAGTTTGGGAATGAACATGCCACAATTTCCTAGTGTGCTTTTCAACACGCTGGAAACAATTTCAAGAATACAACCAAACTACGTGCTTTGAGCACATGAAATCAGAGAAGGCTCAAGTCGTCAGGGCCCATGACTTAAGAATCACGTGAGCAGCCTATTGGCACAAATGCATGATTCATTGTATATATATATGTATTCTTCTACAACTGGAAAAACGGAACACAACATATACCAATATATAAATGTATTAAATAAATATGTAACAAATATATATATATATATAAATATATATCAACATCATGCCTGCCTTCATTGAATTCACCAAGAAGGAAATGCGTGGATGAACAAAATCGCATATTACTTGTGGTGCCCCAAGGAAAATTCGCCTTGTTTGTCTTCCCCAATGCACCAAAGGGCATCCCAACCCAGCTCCAAATCTGGTTAATGGTTTCGACCACACGTGCACGGTCTCTTCCCATTTGTTGCTGGCTATATTTCCTATTCCATCCTATTCCCACTAAAACTCCATTTATCTCCGTTTGAATCTGGGCGAACCAGCCCCCAGCTGTTTGGCACCTTTTCATCAATTGTTCATTGAAGATCTGCTGGAGCTCTACCGTAAGATTGTGGCCCAAAGGAGTGGTGCCTCAGCACAGGCCACCAACAGGATCTAGGTCACAAGCCGTAAATGAACCTTCCAAAATGAGACGCTAAGGTCAACACATTTCAGCATTAATCTGTGGTTTTTGGATGGTGCTTATTTATTGACTTACCGTAGAAGGAAATAACATGTACAACAGACTTGGCGTTCTGCGCCTGCCACATCTCAAGTTTTGTCTCTCATTTAGCTGGAGGCCGTCATTGTCTATGGCAATGGGTTGACAAAGGAATGCTCATCAACCACAAATTCATCTTGTTTGGAATTGAGGGCGACATTTTTCCGACATTCTGCCTCTTATCCTTTTTCCCCCTTCAAGCCATGCTGCTGTTGATCAGCTTCCATACCTCTTCAAACGTGATGCAGGTTGGGCGCGCAGCTACCTCTGCCGTAAAGACCGAACTAGTTTCTTCTCCTACGTTCCACATGGGATCTTTCTGAAACCCATTGGGCTTACATCCACATAAATCCGCATTAATATCTTCAGCTTTTAACGGCAAATAGATTTCTCATGGGTTCATTTGCCATTTCCAAGAAGACCTTCCCCTCTACAGGTGATAATCTGCATACCTTGCGCATCCTGATGTGCATTTGTCGATGTTTTCCGTTCCAACAAAAACATATTGAAGTTATAACTGTATATATGCCAATCAATTTGTGTACAAAAATATGTGTGCATATATATGTGTATACACATGCCTTCACTCACTAGTATGAAATCACATACTATGCGAAAACATGCGTGTACACACACACATATATATATATATACAGATGCATTCACTCACTTTTATGAAATGACATATTATGCGGAAACATGTATATATATATATGCATTTACTCACTCCTATGAAATCACAGACTATGCGGAAACATGCGTTAATCATTTATATATGTATATAGGCATTCTCGCACTATCATGAAACCACATATCATGCGGAAACATGTAGATAGATAGATAGATAGATAGATAGATATAATATATTTATACTGATACGGAAAATATATCTATAATAATTAAAACAAATAATCTTGACATGGGATCAATCATCGCCCTGGAATTGAAAGCGCCGTGGCACATCCAGGAAGAGATCACGAAGCTCCTGCAACTCGATTTGGTTGAAGCCAACCTCCTGTGGACAATTTGCCAAGTTGATGGTTGTATCTATACACACATATGTATATATATATATGTATATATGTATGTATGTACGTATGCATGCATGCATGGATGGATGGATGGATGCATGTATGTATGTATGTATGTATGTAATGTATGTAATGTATGTAATGTATGTAATGTATGTAATGTATGTAATGTATGTAATGTATGTAATGTATGTAATGTTTGTAATGTATGTAATGTATGTAATGTATGTAATGTATGTAATGTATGTAATGTATGTAATGTATGTAATGTATGTATGCAATGTATGCAATGTATGCAATGTATGCAATGTATGCAATGTATGCAATGTATGCAATGTATGTATGTATGTATGTATGTATGTATGTATGTATGTGATGTATGTGATGTATGTGATGTATGTATGTGATGTATGTGATGTATGTGATGTATGTGATGTATGTATGTGATGTATGTGATGTATGTGATGTATGTAAATATGTATGTATGCATGCAATGTATGCAATGTATGCAATGTATGCAATGTATGCAATGTATGCAATGTATGTAATGTATGTATGTATGTGTATGTATGTATGTAATGTAATGTAATGTAATATAATGTAATGTATGTATGTATGTATGTATATGTATATGTATATGTCTGTATGTATGTATGTATATTTATATGTCTGTCTGTATGTATATGTATATGTATATGTATATGTATATGTATATGTATATGTATATGTGTATGTGTATGTGTATGTGTATGTATGTATGTATGTATGTATGTATGTATGTATGTATAACAACAAAAACAGAAGTATATATAAACGTATGTGGATATATTCAAAACACACGCAAATATAGATATATGTATTATATATATACACACACACACATATATATATATATATATAAAACGTATACATACACATACATACATATATATATAATTATTTAAATGTTGACTGAATAGATACACATTTCGACAGGTATATAAGTAAGAGAACATCTGCTGGCACAATTATTTAATCTGCGGAGGGAAAGCATTGCAGCAAAGCAAATTCAAATGATACAAATGTCCTGCAGGAAGGCATGGTTCCCTGCTACTGGGTCGGGGTGTTAAGTCAAGCATACCCCGTCCAAAGTCAAACATCCCCATGTGCACAGCTCAAACGCATGAGTCAGGCATCTCGCAAAAGGTCAACCAGCACAGGTTTCGCAGGGACCTTGTTGGAAGAGGTTGATTTCACCGGGTTCTTTGCGCACGCTGAGTGATAAATCTCAATTTTTTCCATGTAATATTGTATATATATTTATATATACGTAGATAATCATGCAGGCAGTAATATCTGGCTGAATGCATTCAGGCAGGAAACCTGCCCGAATCTGAGGATTCCGCCTCAGACCCCCACAACAAATGCAGTACTCTCTTTAAAAGTGTGGTGTGAAAAACTCACCCCCAGAAAAATACTGCATTTAAGGATTTCAATTGTCGACAATTGAAATCTAATTGAACCGTTTCTTTTGCCGATGAACTTGTGATTTGTGTAGTACTTGTAGTACTTGTAGTGAGGGGGTTCAGCATGTTGATTTTGCGTTACCTTTTCCACCTTATTTTTTTCTAAAAGTGTAAAAAGAGAAAGAGAAAGAGAAAGAATAAGAAAAAGAGACAGATACAGAGAAAGAGAAAGAAAAAGAGAAAGAGAAAGATAGAGAGAAAGAGAAAGGGAGAGAGAAAAAAAGAGAAAAAGAAAGAGAAAGACAAAGAGAAAGAGAACGAGAAAGAGCAAGGGCGAGAGAAAGAGAACGAGAACGAGAACGAGAACGAGAAAGAGAAAGAGAAAGAGAAAGAGAAGGAGAAAGAGAAAAAAAAAGAGAAAGAGAAAGAGAAAGAGAAAGAGAAGGAGGAAGAGAAAGAGAAAGAGAGAGAAAGAGAGAGAGACAGGGAGAGGGAGAGGAAGAGGAAGAGGAAGGAGGAAGGAGGAAGGAGGAAGGAGGAAGAGGAACCCAGAGAAAGAGAGGAAGAGGAAGAGGAAAAGGAAGAGGAACAGAGAGACAGAGAGACAGAGAGACAGAGAGAAAGAGAGAAAAAGAGAAAGAGAGAAAGAGAGAAAGAAAGAGAGAAAGAGAGAAAGAGAGAGAAAGAGAAAGAGAGAAAGAGAGAAAGAGAGAAAGAGAAAGAGAAAGAGAGAAAGAGAGAAAGAGAGAAAGAGAGAAAGAGAGAAAGAGGGAAGAGAAAGAGAAAGATAAAGAGACAGGAAGAGAGACAAATAAAGGAAACGAAAAAGAGCAAGGAGAAGAGAAAGAGAAAGGAAAAGAGAAAGAGACAGAGAAAGAGAAAAAATAAGAAAAGGTTGCTTTTGTAAAAGGCCTTTTCTTTCTTCTCTTGGCTCCAGGATCAGCTCGGGAAAGTTTGCTGCAATTATGAACCCTGAGAACAAACCTGCTAAAGAGAACTGTGCCCTCTCATGGCCCAGTGCCTTGGAAATTTGTGGAGAAACTGTTCTTTAATGAGGGTTTAATAACGGTCTGCTTCTTTCGGAAAAGGCTTGGGCTTTGAACTTTTCTTTTGCTTGTGGAGGGGGTTTTCTTCCTTCTCTTGGCTCCAGGATCAGCTCTGGAAAAGTTTGCTGCAATTGTGAACCCTGAGAACAAACTTACTAAAGAGAACTGGGCTCTCTCATGGCCCAGTGCCTTGGAAATTTGTGGCAAAATTGTTCTCTAATACGGGTCTAATAAGCGGTCTGATTCGTTTGGGAAAGGCTTGGGCTTTAAACTCTTCAATTGCTTTTGTAAAAGGTTCTTCTTTCTTCTCTTGGCTCCAGGATCAGCTCTGGAAAAGTTTGCTACAACAATGAACCCCGAGAACAGCTCTACTAAAGAAAACTGGGCCAACTCATGGCCCAGTGCCTTTGAAATGTGTGGGAAAACTGGTGTTTTGACAAAGATTTAATAAGTGGTCTGATTCTTTTGGGAAAGGCTGGGAAAGGCTTGGTCTTTGAACTTTTCAAGTGCTTTTGTAAAAGGTGTTTCTTTCTTACCTTGGCTCCACGATCAGCTTTGGAAAAGTTCGCTGCATTTATGAACCCTGAGAACAAACCTGCTAAAGAGAACTGTGCCCTCTCATGGCCCAGTGCCTTGGAAATTTGTGGAGAAACTGTTCTTTAATGAGGGTTTAATAACGGTCTGATTCTTTTGGGGCAGGGAGACGAGCAATATTTTTCCAGAAATTCATTTTTTTTACACAGACATTTTTTTGGAAGAAAAACATGCTAAGAATTCTTGCCACAATAGTGAGCCTTCCAAAACATTGCAGTCCAGAATAATTGGGAAAATTTTGGCCACAATACCGAACCTAGCTACTAATCAGGATACAACATTAATCAATTCTCCTCTGTGATAAACACCCCCACCAAGAAAACTAAACCAAAACCCTGGTGCAATGAAGGGGTCCACGCTCCACACCTCCACTGCAGCCTGTTGTCGTCGGGCCACACTTTTCTCCTAACAGGCCATGAAGAAACATGAGGAACGACGCTGACGTGCCCTGTTGAGCCCACTTATAAATTATACGCATATAGTATCTATCTCAAAGACATTTTCAAAGACACACACACACATCTATTTAATAATATGTATATATATTATAATAATATATATATATAATAAATATAAATAAATAAATAAATATATATATATATATACACATGCTATAAAGGACGTATCAATACACACCAGAACATAGCAACACTGGGATTATAAGCTACCCGTTTACGGTACAGAACTGGCAGGGTTGCAATCGGATTTCCTTTCGGACGATACAGACATGGCTCCATGTGTAAGTCCATCTGGGCTCAACATTGAACTCATCATAATTCCTATAGGAACAGCGTCCAAACTACTGCGGTGCCAACATCGACTCAGGCACAATGGTCGGAGCTCATGATTTTTTGTTGGGGAGTATGACCGTGATCATGGATGATCATGGATGTTGTCAGCATTTGTCAGCCCAATGGGAAGCATCCTCCATGACTTTCACCAGAAATGGGTTGAAAACCATCCTCTGTTGGAAATGAATTTTGCGTGGTGTTCCCCGCTTTTTCGGGTTAAAAAAAGTGCCAGTCAAACAGTTGAAACCCCAAATCCTATCGTAACCCCATTGGCTGATATCTTCATTGGTTCTTAGTCTTAGTCGATAATGATCATACTATATAAATATTAGTAAATCAACGATGGGGCCTAGCCCATGCTTCCCATTTGACGACATGTGACCCCAGTAAGGGCGGCTGGCCTTGGCTGATGTGCACAGCTGCAGGAAGGTCAAATACTTTGAGAAACCTCTTGCCAGGTGCATGAAATGGCGGTAAACTGAAATATAGCTAGTCATGGGGATATACTAGTTTAATCCCGTTTATACAATCATCCTGAAGTAGATGCCAAGTCTCTAAAACGGGTAATTATTTTATTAACTTGTAAGGTCCAAGGTGTATATGTGTGTGTATAATATGCAAACATGCAAAGTAGATAAATAGATAGAAGGCATAGGGATGCGGGATGCGACGGGCGAATGTTAAAATGTATGTATGTATGTATGGATGTATGGATGTATGGATGTATGCATGCATGTATGTATGGATGTAGGTATGTAATGTAAGTAAAGTAAAGCACAGTAAAGTAAAGTAATGTAAGTATGTGAGTATGTAAGTATGTAAGTATGTAAGTGTGTATGTATGTAAGTGTGTATGTATGTAAGTGTGTATGTATGTATGTATGTATGTGTGTATGTATTCATGTATGTATGCATATATATATATATATATATATATCCATGTATGTATCTATGTGTGTAAAAACAATATACAATATGTATATGTATACGTATGTACCTACATATATATATATGTAAGCTTCAAATATAAAAAATATAACATATCATATATATGATGTATTAAATATATTATGTATTATATTATTTATATTGTATGGTTATATACATGTGAATATATATATATATATAGAATTAAATTATTATAGCTAAATGCAAACCTGTGCACCTATTATAGCGTATAGTCTCTTCGTGCATTGCCTGACATGAACATTACGTGACATTACATTACCCAGATTGAAGATGGTCATTGTTTTTCATTTTGCAAAATCACCGCGGAGTCCCACTCTTTAATGTCCCACGGCGGATGGTTCGCCTAGCTTTCCGGTGCTTTCGACCTCGACTTGCCGGAGGATGCCGCGCAACTCAGGCCTGTTGCGAAGGCGAGCTCGGTATTGACAAGGTGCTGACTCAAACGGATTGTGGATATCCATTTTATATACTATATCCAAAAACAACTACCACCATATGTTATTGTATCTATCATTCCAAGGTTGACAGTTTGTTTATCATGGGGCATTTGGCTGATTTTTGGCTAGCCTTTCTTTGAACCCCGTCAACATGTTTTTTAAAACGCAACCAAACTGAAACAAAGCCATTTTCAAATAGCTGCAGCTACTAAAAATCACTCTGGGATACTTACCCCAACATTTGGCTAACATAGTGGCTAGAGTGGGCAGTAGAGGTATTATAATCATTAAAGCTAGTGCAGTTGTAGATTATAATTAGTTATAGGTATATGTATATATAGATATATGTATATATAGATATATGTATATATGGACAACCATTAGGCAAGGTGATTATAGATCATGGTCTGCTCATCATAAAGTAATGGCAGCCTCAGCGCCCCCTCCCTTTAGTAATTATTATTGGATTTATGAAGTGAGGTCCTAAAAACAAAAAAACAAGGTGTATTGATTCAATATCGATAGAGTAAACTCTCTCTCTCTCTCTCGTCTAATAATTAAGCTCAAAACCTCGGTGTGGATATGAAGAAAAAAGCTGCTGGCAGTCACGGATCTTCATCCCCCTCATTCATATGGCAAATCCTAGGGATGGACCCATCATGACCAATCCCCATATTTGCGAATGGGAAACCAACGAAACCCCCTATGGCTTGGCCAGCAAGCTTGCTCGCCTGAAGAGCGGGTCCCTGGACATCTGTGGAAGGATGTCTTGCAGCAAACGAATCAGATCCTGCCAGTCAGTCAGTCAGCCAGTCAGTCAGTCAGTAGTCTTCGGCAACTTCAGCAAGATTGTCAAATGATTCGGCTACAATGATCCCCAGCGTTGCTTTAATGACCTTTTCTTTGTTGTCAGAAGACCAACCTCCATGCGGATCTTAATCTTTGCTCCTTAACGACCCACATGCTGGACTCTCTACGTTGCATGCCTCCACTCTACAATGCGCTGCACCGCTCCTTGTTCGCCACATAGGCCCTGCCCGGTGGAATGTACCTATCAAATTCCGTCCTGCAGCTGGGACCCCTTGGCATGTCTTGGATGGCCTTGGTGTTGCTTCTTGGTGTTGCCATTGTGTTACTTAGGTTACAGGATGTTGAAGGTTAGATGTGAAACGTATGCGAGAACCTGCATGTAAAGCAACACGAAAAACCCAATGCACAACCAAACATGCATAACATACAAGCCATACTTATATATGTATATATACATGTGTGCACATCATGTCTTGAATATATCATATATTTATCGAAGGAAGTTTAGAAGTCAAACTTCCAACAATATGGACAGATGAAAGCAGAGATGGGAAGAGTCAGAGAGAAGAGAAGAGGAGAAGAGAGAAGATCAGAGAAGATCAGAGAAGAGAAAGAGTCAGAAGAAAGAAGGTTCAGATGCGCGAAAAGGTAGGAAAGTCGCGAAACACTGTGTTTTTCGAATGATTTGTGGCTCCGGAGGGTCGACAAGTAGGCTCGCTAAAGCGGCGGGTGCGGAGCCATCTGGCCAGATGAGAGATGAACAATTACACCCCGTTGTGGCGTGAAGCACATTTCGAAGTCAAAATGTACAAAGCACACCAGCTTCGGACCACTTTTAGAAGTTGCGATGTCGAAAAAGTGCACGCCATTGTGGCGCGAAGCACATTTTGAAGTCAAAATGTACAAAACACACCAGCTTCGGACCACTTTTAGAAGTTGCGATGTCGAAAAAGTGCACGCCGCTGTGGCGCGAAGCACATTTCGCAGTCAAAATGTTAAAAACACCACATGTTCGGACCGCTTTTGGAGGTTCAGATGTCGTTTCGCGTGGCAGGCGCAAGGGGTTGTGCACCTTGTCAGCAGTGAGCAAAACGCAGGGGTTTTGTAGCATTTCCAAAAACGATGGCAGGCGTGGGACATTTGAAGAGGATCTGAAAAGATGCATTTCGCATGGCAGGCGCAGTACAAAAGACATGTTCATCAGAGATGTTAGGAGGTCAGGGCGCTGATTTCCTGAGAGGGGTTGCATTTTGGAGCATCAGATCTGGAGGTTTGCTAAGATGATTTTGCGTGACAGGTGCAGCACTTCGTATGACCTGGCATCAATTTTTCGTGGCAGGCGCAGTACTTTGGACAGGTGGAGTGGAAAAATCGCAAACCGCATTGGTACGAGGCCGTCAGCGCTGCACTCAACTTTCGATTTTTGAAGGAAGTTTTGCAGAATTGCTTTGTTTTTGATGTTGTCAAATTCAAAAATTGAAGAAGTCTCGCAGAATTGCTTCGTTTTGGATGTTGTTAAGTTCAAAAAATGAAGAAGTCTCGCAGAGTAGCTTGGTTTTCAAGCTGGCAGATAGACAGGTAGAGAGATAGAAGGACAGGACAGGACAGGACAGGACAGGACAGGACAGCACAGCACAGCACAGACAGACAGGACAGACCGACAGGACAGACAGACAGGACAGACAGACAGACAGGACAGGACAGACAGGCAGGACAGACAGACAGGCAGGACAGACAGGACAGACAGACAGACAGGCAGGACAGACAGGGACAGGGCAGACAGGGCAGACAGGCAGCAGCAGGCAGGGCAGACAGGGCAGACAGGGCAGACAGGGCAGACAGGGCAGACAGGGCAGACAGGGCAGACAGGGCAGACAGGGCAGCAGGACAGACAGGACAGACAGGACAGACAGGGACAGGACAGACAGGACAGACAGGCAGACAGGACAGACAGGACAGACAGGACAGACACAGGACAGACAGGACAGACAGGACAGAC
>CAMXCT020000980.1:38774-116274 GCA_947184155.2 Cladocopium goreaui | reverse complement strand
AGAGATTCAACCCAATGAAGTATGGCATGTTTATTTAAGTAAATAGTAATGGCAACAATCATGACCATGTGAACAAACACAACTGAAGATTAATCTTGAAAAATCAACGATCATGATAGCTGTAGCAATACTATATTATATGTGTATCCGATACTTCTTGATAGGTCACTTACTCCTGGCTAGTCCAGGATAATCTGGGGCAGAAACAGCTTGTTGGGACCCCTCTTCAACTTTTACAAGCTTGGTGTCCAAGAGAACCCCTACATTTCTAGACATATCCAACGTAATTATATGAAATTTAAATAAGTAAATAGAAGCATACATATACATATATACACAATTATACAGTTATACACACACATATGTCTTCTGTTTGTAAAAGTTTTTCTTCCTGAAGAGGGTGAGTTCATGTCCCTTATTTCCAGCCCACTTTTTTGAGCCCAGAGTCCACCCGCCGCTCTTTGATGAGTCCATAGCAAACCGTCAGGAACTGATTCTCCTTGGTGCGGTTCACCCATATGCTCCATGGTGCTGGGTTTTTAACCAACATTTGCCCCAAAAATCGCCCAAATATAGGTAAATATACCATACATGGAGCATATGGGAAACCAAAACACAAACTTGAAAAACCGATAAAGCGGAGAAAACCGAGACCAACGGTGATAGGACTTCGGGCGGTTCATTTTGGCAATGACCCCAGAAATAAAACACCTTGGAAGAATTTGTTCTTTCCTGGACCATGGCGGTGCCATTAAGTGCCCTGGATCACATGGCACAGGAGCCCACCAAATTTTGCTACATCGGCTATATTATTATACTACTGTAATGATGGTGCGCATATGTTCAAGAAACACGCTGGAGCAGTCAACAACATATTGGATAATCCTGTATCAGATTGTGTCAGGTTAATGGTGACATGGTGACATTGTGCAACATGATACTCCCGAACAAAATACACCAACTTTCAATTCAATGGAGAACAGTATGGGATGATCATGTTGCAGGTTGCTCCCAATACCCCAGAGATACAATGTTACAAGGGGGATTAAAGGGCTAGTCAAAGAGGTAAACCGACCCATTTCATTCCCTTGTGGCTATGATTTACGTCTAGTGACTTGGAGCAGCCCTGTTTTAAATGGCTGACCTTCCCCCACATTACGTTGGCGGAGGATAGCATCGGCGCATCGGCAAGGTACATTGACATGCGCAGAGTCAAAGACGGCAGGACCCACGCAGAAGCCCATCGAATCGAGGACAGTGACCTGGAAATGCGACTTGTGATAAACACGGTGAACATGTGCAGCAACAGCAATCTCACCCAGAAAAATCAAAGAAACCTCAATCAATTAATTATATATTGTGGTATCTTCGCATGTCTACCCCAGGATGATGCAAATTATATATATACATATATATATACATATGTACACCTAGCAAATAAAATTAACTTATACTTACAACGGTTGTTTCGATCTGCAAAACCCAGTGATGATCCTGAAAATAGCAAAATCATTTGACTAAGCCCTGCGCCGCATTCTCACGAGATAGTGTCCTGGGTGGACAGAATGAAGCACCCAAATCAAACACACAGGATGTGGCTAGGGATAAAATCGCGGTACCCGAATGAACATCATCATGTGTACGTCAAAGCTGTTGATTATCTGTTGCCAGGTCAGGTCATGTCACACTCCCATCATGGATCGGGTAAGCCGCACAAAACCTTCAAGATTTCAGTCATGCCACCCTGAATTGCCCACTTTCAGCACATAGACATCGAAGACTTCCCGGAAGTGATTCATATCATTGGCTTGAAGCATTCGTGCCAGCTTGCGGAACCTCGGTCAGGTGCTGGAAACACTACAACGTGCATCTACAGGAGCGCCATCAAATACCAGCACTGCGGTACCATACTGTACCACAGTATCTAGAAACTGTCATCTGGAATCAATTCATATGTCCGTTTTGTTCTGCTGTTTCCCTTGTGCCAGACTGACCATCATGACCATCCGTACATACCTTCCACTACGTATTCAAATCTGGCGCGCCAAAGAGCTCCACCAAATTCAAAGCACCAGACTCATCCACATCTACCTGCCAGGGTCTACATGATTCACCTGGTGGAATTTGAAAACTGTGGTTTTGGTCATTTTTTGATATTTTTGGTACCAGTATATAACAGTATATACGGCTATGTTGGAATGCAGTTCACCGGTGAGTGTCATTGCTTTCAGCTTTAAATGCCTCTCATCCCAAACTGGAACCCCAACCTGGCCATATCCATGGGAAAATGATCTTCCAGTCCCAATTTTGGAGGTTCCATGGGGTTCCGTTCAAGTCATGTAAGTTCCCAACAATTCCCAAGTTGGCGTCTCCCAAGCATTCCCTCCTTCAGAAGCCAGCGCTGCACTTCATTGTACCTGGAGGGCTGCCATGGGCCCACTGGCTGCCAGCTCTGATAGTCGGAACACGTGGCGAAAAAACTGGCTTCATAGTCCGACTAGATATTGGTGCAATCTATGAGGAACTGGTTATTATCTGCTGAATATATAAATGCATACATGCACATGTATATTATTATATATATAAACATGTATACGTATATCAATCAGTTATATATAAATGTATGAATCGGTTGGAACATATACTGTAATTGGCTTCACATTCCTATATAATGTCAGGGTAGGATTAATTAATCCCTCTCGATTAATCAACCACCACTGCCCCCCCCAAAAAAGTAATTTAAAAACAGGTGGCCCCCCTGGATTAATAAACCGTTTGGCCTGGGATGACTAATCAACCACCAGTGCTGAAATCAGTTTTTTTTATCCAAAAGTTTCAATTGGTTTCCTTTTGATTTCCTTTTGCTATATTTAAGTTGAAACCGCGTGAACACCAGAACCCATCACTGCTGACCATTGAATATTTGAAAAAAACAACTATTCCCCAAATGATCGATTTCTAATTAAATTCTTTATAAAAATCATCAGTTTGGATAGCTCCCAAAGGGTACCCCCCATGAGCCCATGTCCCCCATTAATAATAATCAGGGTTTGCCCCTTATTAATCAACCCCCTTGTCCCTAATGTTTTTTCTTTGGATTTGCCCATTCATTCCCAATGTCCTCCATAGCTTTCAGCCAATAGTTTTCGAACCATATCCGAAATTTTATGGTTCAGGGGCCGTTTATTTAGGGGGGATACAGGAAAAAGACCTTACAAGGTATATACCTACCTCGTGGGGGGGGCGGGTGCCATTGACGCTTGGCGTCGATTTTGCGGCACCACTTCTTGTACATGTAAGCAGGGTGGAAGCTCGATAAATATAGCCATTACCTGCAATTCCCTTTAAATTGGCAAATCTGCAGAAGATTTATCCCAGGTGCGAAGCACCATTTCCAGAGCATGTGTGCTTTGCATTGCGGCGTGCGTGGTTCATACTATTCACCGGGCTTCTGTTTCCCCTATTCACCTGTAGCTTGGCCGCAGAAAGGAGGCATTGCAGCGGTAAATCTATAACTATGGATACCAGTAGTACCGCACAAGGCAGTGGCGGAAGTTTCAAAGATAGGAAACCTATAGGAGAAATTGGTTTGGTGAATCATGGACGGCAGAGCGAACCCACTGATGGATCTATCTATCTATCTATCCATCTATCCATCTATACATCTATACATCTATCCATCTTTTCTATCTATCCATCCATCTATCCATCTATCTATCTATTTGTCCTTCTATTTATTTGTCTCATTCTGCCTTTCTATCTAGCTGTCTATCTATCTACCAATCAATCAATCAATCAATCAATCAATCTACCTATCTATCTATCTACCTGTTTGCCTGTCTTTCTATCTGTCCGTCTATCTGCCCATCTATATCTGTCTATCTATCTCTCTATCTGTCTTTCTATCTATCTACCTGTCTCTCTGTCTATCTGCAAGCTTGAAAACGAAACTATTCTCCGAGACTTCCTTGAAATTTGGAAGTTGAAAGCTCAAAAACGAAGCTTTTCTGGGAGACTTCCTGCAAATTTGACGATTTACAACATCAAAAACGAAGCAATTCTGCGAGGCATCCTCAATTTTCGAAGTTGACAACATCAAGAAACGAAGCAATTTTGCGAGACTTCCTCCCAAAATGGAAAGTGGAGTGCTGAGGTGACGGCCTCGTACCAATGCGTTTCGCAATTTTTTCCTACTGTAAAGTGCTGCGCCTGCCACGAAAAAGTGAAGCCAGGTCCATAGGAGGTGCTGCACCTGTCACGCAAAATCATCGTAGCAAACCTGAAGATTTGATGCTCCAAAATGCAACCTTTTTCAGGAAATCTGCTCCCTGACCTCCGAACATCTCTGATGGACATGTCTCTTATACTGCGCGTGCCACACGAAATGCCTCTATTGCAGGCTCTTCGCACCTACCAATGTTTTTGACGCTGCTGCAAAACCCTCACGTCTTACTCACTTTTTCGACAAGGTGCACAATCCCTTGCGCCTGCCACGCAAAACGACATTGAAACGTATAAAAGTGGTCCGATCGTGTGGTGCTTTTTAACATTTTGACTTGGAAATGTGCTGCGCGCCACAACGGCGTGCACTTTTTGGACATGTAAATGTAAACTTAAAAGTGTTCCGAACATGAGGTGTTTTTAGCTTTTTAAGTTGCAAATGTGCTTCACGCCACAACGGCGTACGCTTTTTCGACATATGACGGTTTGTCAAAATGCCTGTTCCCGGTTTTGTTGATAAATCGCAATTCCATGCGTGCCGCCTCATGTTTGCCTTTAAAAAACATGACCTACCTTGATGACGTGAAAACGTGGAAATTCTTCGTTACCTTTGGAAATCTGTCTAAAACCACAGGAATCGGCTAACGCACGTCGGTTTTCATTCGCTGTCGCTGGTACTATCTCCTGAACTATGTGTCTGTGTGTGTGCCTCTCTGAATGCAATATGCTTCTTGACATGCCTCCTGATCAACGCTGCTTCCTCACTGTAAGCTACCAAAGCGTGAACATGGCTGTGCCTCTGAATGGGCTGCGGGTGGACCGGGGCATGTATTTGCAATTTTCGCTAGCGCGTTGCTAGCGGCGATCTAGCGCGTAAAATACGTAAAAAAAAATCGAAAATTTGGGAATATGTGGAAACTGACAGACTTGTAAGAAAAGCTGGCAAGACATTCACGACATGGAGGCCATGGCTGTCAATCAAACCTAGCGCAAACCTAGCGGGTTTGCTAGCGCTGCCTTGCAGAATTGCTGAATTTAGTTGCGTGCTGCCTCATAACGAAGAGGAAAAAACAGTAGACCCAGATGAATTATCAACAGCCAATACTAAACTTCTAAACAACTATTTTTGACAAATGGTCATATCAACTTCCAAACGTGCTCCTAATGTGAGGTGTTTTGAGCTGTTTCACTTGCAAGTGTGCTTTGTGCCACAACGGCTGCACTTTTTCGACATGTCAACTTCCAAAAGTGCTCCGAACGCAAAGTGTTTTGAGCTTTTTCACTTGCAAATATGCTTCGCGCGACAACGGCGTGCACTTTTTCGACAGTTCAACTTCCAAAAGTGGTCCGAACGTGAGGTGTTTTGAGCTGTTTCACTTGCAAATGTGCTTCGCGCCACAACAGCGTGCAACATCGTGCAACTTTTCATTTCTCATCTGACCACATGGCTCCGCACCCGCCGCTTTAGCGAGCCTATATACTTTTCGACCCTCCGGAGCCACGAATCATTGGAAAAACACAGTGAGTCGCGACTTTTCTACCTTTTCACGCACCTGCATCTTCTCTCTTCTGATTCTTTCTCTTCTCTGATCTTCTCTCTTCTGCTCTTCTCTTCTTTGACTCTTCCCATCTCTTCTTTTCATCTATCCATACTGTCGGAAGTTTGACTTCTAAGCTTCCTTCAAAAACATGTAGATTTATCAAAGCACGTGAGGAAGCAACCTTCCGAGCTCCACATATTTTTCAAGTATCTTTACATCGCAGAACAATATATCACCGGATGCTACATCCCAAAAGACAACATCACATAACACCACATTACAAAAGTTACATCACACAACAGTACATCACAAAACAATACATCACATAACAATACATCACACAACAATACATCACTTAGCAATGCATCACAAAACAATACATCACACAAAATTTTGCTCACATAACACAACCATACATCGCACAACCAAACATCACATAACAATACATCACATAACAATAAATCAAATCACAAACATCACACATCCATACATCACATAACATATCAGGCCATATCATTACATTACATCACACCACAATACATCACACAACAACACACCACATAACAACACATCACAAAACAATACATCACATGACAATACATCACATCACAGTACATCACATAACAAGACATCACAAAACAACACATCACATAACAACAGGCCGCATAACAACGCATCACAAAACTATACACCACAAAACAACAAATCACATAACAACACATCACACAACAATACATCACTTAACAATGTACCAAATAAAAATACATCACACAACAATACACCACACAACAATACATCATTCAACAATACATCACACAACAATATGTCACATATCACATAACAATACATCAAACAACAACACATCACAGAACAACACATCACATAACAACACGCCACAAAACAATACACCACCACATAACAATACATCACATAGCAACACATTACCCAACAATGCATCACATAACTTTACATCACAAAACACTACATCACATAACAATACGTCAGTTAAACAAGACATCACATAACAGTACATCGCATAACACGATCGCAGTGTAATGGCTGCATTGCATGATTGTTGCCATGTTCTGTTGCCATGTTCTGTTGCTATGTGCGTAGATACATGCGGGTTTGCCACCTGATGCTGCAAAACGCGTTGAAATGGCTGCGTGAATCTTGCATGTGTGTTTTCGGGGGGAAGCTGGAGAGCGATTTTTTTCGGGAAAAGTTGATGCCCCGCGATGAAGGGCAGCTCGTGCGTGAGGCGGTTGCGGCGGCGGTCGTTTCGGACGCGAATCGGTTGCTCCTCCCTGTTCTGCAAAGGGCGCTTGTTCATGCGTGGGTATCGTTTTAAGGTGTTTTGGAATCTGCGGTTGCAGATCGCAATGTAATGGCTGCATGATTGTTGCCATGCTCTGTTGCCATGTGCGCAGGTACATCCGGGTTTGTGACGTCATGCTGCGAAACGCATTGCGACCGCTGCATGAATAATGTTGCATTGAATTGGGTGTGTTCTGGGGAGGAAGGGCCTCATCGGCTCTATCGGCCTCATCGGCTCCATCGGCGGCTCCATCGGCCTCATCGGCTCCAGCGCCTCCATCGGCCTCATCGGCTCCAGCGGCTCCATCGGCTCCATCGGCTCCAGCAGCTCCATCGGCCTCATCAGCTCCATCGGCCTCATCGGCTCCAGCCGCTCCATCGGCCTCATCGGCGCCACAAGGTGGTGCCCCATAGTTGGATATAGTTAGCTAAGTTGGTTTATAAGTCCAAAAACTAGGGTTTATGGGGGTTATATCTATAGTTAATGGGGATTATAAACCAACGTAGAACTGCGGGAGCACCACCTTGCACCAGCTCCATCGGCCTCATCGGCTCCATGGGCTCCATCGGCCTCATCAGCTCCATCGGCCTCATCGGCTCCAGTGGCTCCAGCGGCCTCATCAGCTCCATCGGCCTCATCGGCTCCAGTGGCTCCAGCGGCCTCATCAGCTCCATCGGCCTCATCGGCTCCAGCGGCTCCATCACATCCAGGTTTCATTGGTTTCGCGTTAGCCGAAGCGCGGACCTTTGAGGCCGACTTGAGGGACGAGCTCCAGAGGCTTGCCCTCCCCCGGTTGTGACCAGCGGGGCGACCGGGACACCATCTACAGGGGAGGGGCCGCCACCCTCCCAACCTTCGAAAGAGGAGGTTGAGCCGAAGGAGGACAAGGAGGAGAACAAGGAAGAAGGGAGATTGAACCTCACTCCCAAGGGGGCACCGCCAGCACCCCCCAAGCAGCTCATCAAGGCCGAGGAGTTCCAGCCACCCAAGGAGGAAAAAGAGCCTGAGAAGGAAACAAGGGAATCCAGAACTGAAGAGGAGAAGCCAAGGGCAGCCAGCAGCGGAAGGAATCGTCGAGGAGAATCCAAATTGGCTCCATCGGCTCCATTGGCTGCAGCAGCTCCATCGGCCTCATCGGCTCCATCGGCCTCATCGGCTCCAGCGGCTCCATCAGCCTCATCGGCTCCATCGGCCTCATCGGCTCCAGCACCTCCATCGGCCTCATCGGCTCCATTGGCCTCATCGGCTCCAGCGGTCGGCTCCATGGGCTCCATCGGCCTCATCGGCTCCAGCGGCCCCATCGGCCTCTTTGTTCAGCGACTCCATCGGCCTCATCGGCTCCATCGGCCTCATTGGCTCCAGCGGCTCCATCGGCCTCATCGGCTCCATCGGCCACATCGGCTCCATCGGCTCCGTTGGCCTCATCGGCCCCATCGGCCTCATCTTTCTTGCCGGCTCCAGGGGCTACATCGGCTCCATCGGCTCCATCGGTATATTATATTGTTTTGCTTTCTGAAAAGCCCAGTGCACCCCGAAGGAGGCGGAATCAGTTGCGTCCATTTTGCGCCTATGTTTTGCTTCGCTTTCTTTTGGTTTGTATTGATGCATAGCTTCTTGGCTTGCGATATAGCCTCCAAGTGTCGAACATACAGGGGGGGCGGTTGATTAATCCTACGTTGACATTAGATGTTTTTTCTTCAGACTTCAGGTGCCCTTCATGCTAATTTGTTGCTTTCCCTGTGCCTTTTTTCCCGCCCATGAACGACATGGGGAGTTGCAAATGTCTAGCTGATGGTGGTCTGTACTTGGAGGGCCGGGGGCGGTTATAAGTACATAGCAAGGTTAGAGCACTTATATAACCTACTTACTAAGTGCTGTAACCTACCTTATAAGTGGTGCTAAGTTACCTTATAACTTATAAGTGGTGCTAAACTGGGTGCTGTCTCTAAGTCACTTACGTAAGTAGTTACAGTTTTTGGCTAACTATATATTATGTTTCATAAATGATTACGCGACTTATGGCACTTGGCTAACCACTTAGCGTATGTGGGCTAAGTGAGATAGGCAGCCTAAGCCCTAAGTGGCGTAAGTCCTGTAACGGATTTACGCTACTTACGTACCTAGGCTAAGTGCACTTACAAAAAATTGCGGAAACACAAAATCCCGTTTCACATTTGGTGGAAACACAAAAATTCTGAATGGGGTTTTGGTGAAAACACAAAATTCTGTTGCAAGTTTTCGTGGAAACACAAAAAATCCAAATCGCGTTTTGCGGAAACACAAAAGCGCTCGCGGACTTAGGTAAGTCCTGTAGGCCACTTACGTAAGTGCGCTAAGTGCTGTCCCAGTAAGTCCACTAAGTGACATACTGTAAGCGCTGTATCCAAATAGTAAGTGCCGTATGTACCTAGTATGTCCCCTATGTGCTTATAACCGCCCCCGAGCCTCCAAGTAGAGTCCGCGGAAACTTGAAACCAGCCAACTGTTCTCAACTAAGGATTTCAGGAACCCAATAGCGGTGGCATTAAGCATGAGAAAGCAAAAAAGCCAGCAATGGGGTTTCTTTCCATGTCGAGCTCAATGATTTTGGGGAACCCCAGGTGTGAGCCCAATGGCTGGTCCCCTAGGTATAGACCCATCCCCCTATCAGTCCAAGAATTGCAACACCACGGAACAAGGCTCTACAATCAGAAAATGGAGGTATATCACCATTTACGGCCATTTCAAGGAGGGAAACTATGATAAACTATGGTATTTAGGGGTCCTCCATTTTCAAAATAACCCACATCAGGAAAATTCACTAGCCAACAAATTTTGCGGCGGCAAAAACCCCATGCCATTCGCATCTCCCCACCAGGCGCACCCTACAGGGAAACCCAACATTCGTAGTGCCAAAGGTGATTCCAAGTTATCCAGCTCTCCACTGTTGTCCTCACGGTGACGCAGAACCATGACAAGTTTTACGCAATAATGACGTGTACATATTGGTGCATATTAAAAAAATACCGAAGTGTAGTTATATGCAGTACATGTATCATGTCTAGTTTTATACATTGCGCGTACCAGTATACATAGATACCTTGCATTACATTACATTGCATTGCATTGCATCACATCACATCACATACATCATATACATACATACTAAAAACTGAACATACAAATCTACACATAATAGCATCACATTTCACACATCACCATTTGAAACTGGCACAGCTAAGTTGGGTGTATGGAAATCCTCAAACGACTATTGTGAAAATCAGCTGCAATCACACAACTTCATTTCTTACACCCGGAAAAAGCCAAAAATGAAGCAGCAACGTTGGAATCAACAAATTTTGGCGTGTATTTCCCTCTATTTCAATACTGCGTTTTACATGGCTTTACCAGATAATGTCTATATAGAATGTGGTTGGGAACTCGTACTGGCTCCTTTGCTCCCAATAGAGACTGTGGATATCCCTAGTTCCTTAACTCCCAACCACCGGATGTTCTGCACCTCATCATGGTGCTTGAAGCACTCGGAAAGCGCCTTCAACTCATCTCGGCAGAAACCCTCCTTACGACGAAACCTCAGTTTTTTGGGAATAATGCATGGGTCTAATTGGGATTCAATGGGATATCACGGGATATTTAGGTGATATACTATCACCGTAGGCTGTGGCCAGTGGCAGTGGTGACGATGGCAGTGATGATGACGGTGATCATTATAACTAACATGAACAATAAACATATGATGATGATGAAGGTGATAATGATGATGATGATGATGATGGTGATGATCGATGATAATGGTGCTTGCTGGGCTGAGATGATTTTGACATTGCTTCTGATTTTTCGCACCTGAAATGCGCATCCGCGCATCCAACCAGCCATGCTGGTAGCTGAGGCACTCCATGAGAAATCTCCAAACATCGCCAAGTCCCAACCTGCACCAGGAGGATCGTCTATGTATATACAGTATATGCATATATATATACACATAATATTCTAATTGGATTAGTTTGCTACAACGTTTCCTTGGCTTGCTGGGGATCTAAGATCTCCACCATGCTCCTAACCCACTTAATGACGCACATTAAAAACATATTCTATATACAGAATATCTATATAATTATATATGTATTAATACGTAATCCACATAATATATATATATAATTTAATTATACACACACACATATAGATACACATATACATAAACATACTGTGAATTATCCACTTCTTATCAAACTTGATGTGACACTTATGGCATGGAACCTTGATGATGTCATGTGGCCGCTTTCCGACGTGTTCGCGTCTCGAGCACCTGCGGAGGAAAGTGGTAGAGGTGGGCATTGGATGCCTAACTGGTGCTGTCGCCAGTGTTTCCGGGAAAACATTGGGCTGTGCTGCGGTTGGACTTGGTGAGGAACAACAGGGTTCCTTCAATAGCATTTGACCATTTGATTTCTGGTGTTTGGAACACTACACAGTGGGGGAGGTTCAATCCTCCCACAATGGTAGCGGAGCCTTGTTCTCTAGCTTGCCACTTTGGACGTGATTGCGTCCAAGTGCCAAAGAGTGGGATCCAGGGAAGGTGATGATGCCACCGTCCATGTCAGCGGCCGTGGAAACACCCATTCCTGATGAGCCCAATCTGACTCCTGCCCCACAACTGCCTTGGAATAGTATCCCTAAGTTCGTGTCTGGGACCACCAATGTGAAGGAGCACACTCAGAAATTGAAGTTTCGGGCGGCCATGTGGCCAGATGGTTATCTGAATCAGTTAGCCCCTCGTGCTGCCTTGCTTGCGGAAGGAACTGCATTCAAGAAAGTCGCCAGACTTGACCCAGCAAAATTCACAGTGAATGATACCTCAGGTGCTGCTTTGCTTGTCAGTGCAATAGGTGGATCAAAGGGTGCCACAGAACTTGAGGAAAGGTATGAATACTTTGAGAAAGCCTTTTATGGAACAGTTCAACGTCAGGATGAAAGCCATGATTCGGTTCAATGGAATCCAATTTTGTCGAACTCCTGAGTCGCGAGACCAAGTTGGAGGAGGTCCAGGCCTATGTCTTGCTTCGCCAGCCGCTGCTAAGCCAAGAGGATGATCCTGTCGTGACTGTCGTGAAGTCTTTTGGATTGCTTGGATGGTGGTAGCAGTCGTGTCTCTGATGATTCTCACGTGGAAAGAGCCTTCATGGCCCTGACAGAAGATGTTGAACCAGAACTTGATCAAGAATACATGGACATCATGGTTGCTGCTGAAGATCAAGACGCTTTGGTGGTGCACAACTTCGAACTGGAGCTTGAAGATTTCCTCCAAGATGTCCCTGAAATGCACGATGCCATGGTGACCTACTTGGAGGCCAGATCCAAACTTTTGAGCGCCGTAGCCGGAAAGTCCGCTGGACGCGGCAAGGGAAAGAAGCAGCGGGAGCAACTTCTTGCCCGCATCGCTCGTTCCACTTGCCGCATATGTCATCAAAAGGGCCATTGGAAGGCAGAGTGTCCGAACCAAGACAGAAATTCGGACTCCGGACCTGCGGGCAGCATTGCCGAAGAGTTTCAGCTGTCTCCCGTCCAAGAGGCGCACTCCGAGCCTGATTCATCCGACCATGAGCCTGAAAGCAGCAACATGTCCTTGCCGAGTAAATCTTTTCCAGGGTGCAATAAAGAAATAGCTGATGTCTTTGTTGTCCAGGCTTTGCTGAATGATTCCTTGAAATTGCACAGATTTGTACCTGCATTGGTGTCGCCGCCAGGTACCCAGTTGCCTTGAGCGAAAACCGAGCAGCCTTCTTCTGCCGATGCCGTGGAACCGCTGCCAGATGTTTGTAACCTAGCAGCTGCAAATGACCGACCGTGTCATGCTATCCTCGACACTGGAGCCAGCCGGCGTGTGATCGGTGAGAAAGTGTGGGATCAGCTGTATGATCAATTGCCGGAAGCAATCCAAAAGAAGGTTCGTAAAACTCCCAGTAAAGTGAAGTTCCGATTTGGCAATAACCAAGCACTTCAAAGCGAATACCAGGTTCAAGTGCCATTGCAAAGTACCCTCGAAGCAAGAGAAAGTAGTGGTTGAGCATTGAGGTTTGTCAGGCCAGACTCCATTCCTGTTCAGTTCAAACAGCTTGGCGGAATCCTTGACACTACCCATAATTCATGCTATCTTCAAAGGCTTGACAGAAAGATCCATTTGGAGTTGAACCCGGCCGAGCTGTATATATTAGATGTTCTCCAGCTGTGTGCTGCAACATCATTTTTTTTATTCAAGCCTTTTTCTTCCCAGTATCATGTTTGGGGTGTTCGATCCAGGGGTGATGATCCGACACATGGTTCCCATGATGTTGACAAACAAATTGAAAATATTTCCGTCACCATGGCCAAGCCAGTCTCAAAGGATTCCGCAGTGCCCGCATCAGATTTTTCGACCGGTAATATCAATCATGCCGCCAGCGCAGATGATGAACTCACTGAAGACCGTGGCCGAGGCTGTGATCAGCCTCCTCACCATGCTGTTGCAGTTTTTGATCCATCAACTGGAGACATTGCCCAAGGATTCAGACAGCCCGCCAGAGATGATGCAGACAATGGAGCGTACAGTTCAAGAACTGCAGAACCAGCGTGCCATGCTCCAAAGCCTCATGTCTCAAGGAGCCCAGCGTCGTGCCTCCAAAGGTTCGACTGGAAATTCAACCGGAGTCGAAGGATCTCCAAAGATCCCAGTTGTTCGTTCATCACCACCGTGGGCTTTGACAGGACCAACAAGTTCCGACACTCTGCCAGTGACATCTCAAAGGGTGACTCAAGCTCTTCAACGTCAAGCAGCTCCTAGTGTAGCCGAATCAACCACCTCGGTGACCACCCGTGTGTCCAATTGGCAGATGCTGGAAGAGAGCAAGGAAGACGTTATTCTGGACTTGGAGGGCCGCCGAATCGAGTTGGGAGCTCCGATGCCACGACCAGAGGTGAGCACTCCTCTGATTGGAACGAAGGGCACTTCTGGTGCAATGGTCCCACGGGCCTCCACACAAATGACAATAGGAGATTGGTCTCAATGCAGGATCACATGGGGAAAGAAACATCGCGGCCAGACATATGTTCAGGTCCTCCGAACGGATCCAGGATATAACCTATGGGCCCTGGCACGTTTCAACAGTGACTCCAGAGATTCAAGATTTTTCCCGAGAGCGCCTGCGAAGGGTTCTTCGTAAAAAAGCAGCCGTTGTAATACATCTTCACACCCTCACATCTGCTGATCTAGATCTTCACACCTTCACATCTGCTGATCTACATCTTCACACCTTCACATCTGCTGATCTACATCTTCACACCCTCACATCTGCTGATCTACATCTTCACACCCTCACATCTGCTGATCTACATCTTCTACATCTTCACACCCTCACATCTGCAGATCTAAATCTTCTACATCTTCACACCCTCACATCTGCAGATCTAAATCTTCTACATCTTCACACCCTCACATCTGCAGATCTACATCTTCACACCCTCACATCTGCAGATCTCCTCTCGCAACCCTTTCGCACGAAATGGACCTGAAACGTGAAAAACTACGGGAAATTTGCGATTTTAAGGTATCCGCCGCAACCCTTTAGCACGAAATGGACGTTGAACGTCAAAAATTGAAGTAAATTTGCGATTTGGAGCCAGTCACAACCCTTTCGCACGAAATGGACGTTGGACGTCAAAAATTGAAGTAAATTTGCGATTTGGAGCCAGTCACAACCCTTTCGCACGAAATGGATGTTGGACGTCAAAAACTGAGGTAAAATTGTGATTTTGAAGTATCCATCGCAACCCTTTCGCACGAAGTGGACGTTCGACGTCAAAAACTGAGGTAAAATTGCGATTTTAGTTAGTCCGCCGCAACCTTTTCGCACGAAATGGACGTTGGACGTCAAAAACTGAGGTAAAATTGCGATTTTGAGGTGTCCATCGCAACCCTTTCGCACGAAATGGACGTTGGACGTCAAAAACTGGGGTAAAATTGCGATTTTGAGGTGTCACGGGCAACCCATTCGCACGAAATGGACGTTGGACGTCAAAAACTGAGGAAAACTTGCGATTTTACTTTGTCCATCGCGACCCTTTCGCACGAAATGGACGTTGAACGTCGAAAACTAAAGTAAATTGCGATTTCACGGGTCCGGTCTCTGTGTGTGAAAGTGTTTGTGTGAAAGTGTTTGTGTGTAAAAGCTTCTGTGTGTGAAAGTGTTTGTGTGTAAAAACTTCTGTGTGTAAAAGTTTCTGTGTGTAAAAGCTTCTGTGTGTAAAAGCTTGTGTGTGTAAAAGGGTCTCTGTGTAAAAGGGTCTGTGTGTAAAAGCGTCTGTGTGTAAAAGCGTCTGTGTGTAAAGGAGTCTGCGTGTAAAAGCCTCTGTGTGTAAAAGCTTCTTTGCGTAAAAGCTTCTGTGTAAAGTGTAAAAGCATCTGTGTGTAAAAGCTTCTGTGTGTAAAAGGGTCTGTGTGTAAAAGGGTCTGTATGTAAAAGCGTCTGTGTGTAAAAGCGTCTGTGTGTAAAGGAGTCTGCGTGTAAAAGCCTCTGTGTGTAAAAGCTTCTGTGCGTAAAAGCTTCTGTGTGTAAAAGCTTCTGTGTGTAAAAGCGTCTGTGTGTAAAAGGGTCTGTGCGTAAAAGGGTCTGTGTGTAAAATCTTCTGTGTGTAAAAGCTTCTGTGTGTAAAAGCGTCTGTGTGTAAAAGTGTCTGTGTGTAAAAGGGTCTGTATGTAAAAGTGTCTGTGTGTAAAGCGTCTGTGTGTAAAAGCCTCTGTGTGTAAAGGAGCCTGTGTTTTCAAGAGTCTGTGTGTAAAAGGGTCTGTATGTAAAAGCGTCTTGGTGTAAAAGGGTCTGTAAGTACAAACGTATGTGTGTAAAAGCTTCTGTGTGTAAAAGTGTCTGTGTGTAAAATGGTCAATGTGTAAAAGTGTCTGTGTGTAAAAGCTTCTGTGTTTAAAAGCTTGTGTGTGTAAAAGTGTCTGTGTGTAAAATGTTCTGTGTGTAAAAGTGTCTGTGTGTAAAAGCGTCTGTGTGTAAAAGCGTCTGTGTGTAAAAGTGTCTGTGTGTAAAAGCCTCTGTGTGTAAAAGCTTCTGTGTGTAAAAGATTCTGTGTTTAAAAGCTTCTGTGTGTAAAAGTGTCTGTGTGTAAAATGGTCTGCGTGTGTAAGAGTGTCTGTGTGTAAAAGCGTCTGTGTGTAAAGGAGTCTGTGTGTAAAAGTGTCTGTGTGTAAAAGCGTCTGTGTGTAAAGGAGTCTGTGTGTAAAAGCTTCTGTGTGTAAAAGCTTCTGTGTTTAAAAGCTTCTGTGTGTAAAAGGGTCTGTATGTAAAAGCGTCTGTGTGTAAAAGCGTCTGTGTGTAAAGGAGTCTGCGTGTAAAAGCCTCCGTGTGTAAAAGCTTCTTTGCGTAAAAACTTCTGTGTGTAAAGTGTAAAAGCATCTGTGCGTAAAAGCGTCTGTGTGTAAAAGCTTCTGTGTGTAAAAGCTTCTGTGTTTAAAAGCTTCTGTGTGTGCAAGAGTCTGTGAGTAAAAGCTTCTGTGTGGAAAAGCGTCTTGGTGTAAAAGCTTCTGCGTGTAAATGTGTCTGTGTGAAAAAAAGGGTCTGTCTAAAAACGTCTGTGTGTAAAAGTGTCTGTGTGTAAAATGGTCTGTGTGTAAAAGTGTCTGTGTAAAAGCGTCTGTGTGTAAAACAATATGTGTGTAAAAGGGTCTGTGTGTAAAAGTGTCCGTGTGTAAAAGCGTCTGTGTGTAAAAGTTTCTGTGCGTGTAAAAGCGTCTGTGTGTAAAAGTGTCTGTGTGTAAAAGCTGCTGTGTGTAAAAGCGTCTGTGTGTAAAAGTGTCTGCGTAAAAGCTTCTCTGTATAAAAGCGTCGCGTTTCTTCACATCCGAGGAATGATGGTACCGAGCCTTTTCGGCAATGTGTGTAGGAATTACCATAGTAAAATGAGATAACACATGTCATTCGCAGCATCATGGTACCGAGCCTCCTGTGCACTTTTGTTGCTCACATTATATTTCTCCATGTTTTCTTTCTATCCCCCTTTCCTTCTCTCTCTCTCTCTCTCCCCCTCTTTCTCTCTCTCTCTCTCTCTCACCCTCTCCCTCTGTCTCTCTCTCCGTCTCCCTCTCTCTCTCTCTCGTCCTATCTATGTCTCTCTGTGGTTGCAAGACACGTGTCATCTGATACCCTTTACCAAATATCCTCTTCTTAATCAATCTTACTTTTCACACCTTATCCCTCCATAGCTCAAATAAAATTCACCAACCATTCACCGACTATTTTTTACGACTACCATACTCAGAGCTGCTTGAAAAACGTCTTTTTCGCTCTCGGGCCAACCGTCGTCTAGTGTCAAATACTGCCCCAGTACCGCCGTGCAATTGGACCTGGATCAGAATGCTTAGGATCTACATGCCATGAGAGTGATCCGCAAAAGGTATTTCATGCTGAGATGAAACAAACTCAACAGAATCTTTTGATCAGTGACAGTCTTAAGATTTTCAATGATGAAATTGCACAGTCCATGGAACATGCAAATCAGATCCTTCAAGAAGCATGATCTATGTTGATATCAACAGTCCACTGACCAATGCTGTCCAAGCCATGGGATATTTTGCCTTGCGATTCACCCGACAGGGTGGAGATTTGCGCGCCATTAAGGGACAACGAAAGCTTTGGAGTAGACTCAACATGTTCGAAAGTGTTGCTTTGTTTGATCGCATCAGTTCATGGCGTCAGCAAGAGTTTACAGTTAAAGCATGTGGACTTGTGTGCCGCGCTGTGTCCCTTTCAAAAGAAATTGAGGGTTCCACCTTGGGCAGCCGAATGGATCCACTATGCCCCAGCAGGAACAGTTCCATTCAATTCGAGAGTTGACACATCGGGCCAGCTTTGACATGTGTATGTTTTCTCCGAAAATACAGTCAGCTGTTTTCCACCAACTGGAAGGCAGTGTGGTCATCGCCACATGCATCAGCTTATCGAAGGCAGTGTCTCAACCAACGGCCACCGCATTCCCTTGACACGTTTCTGTGCCACATATTTCTCGGGTTTTGCCAGGAAGGTTGCGAGATGGATTGTTCAGTTTTCTCTTCCTGAGGTCATGATCGGTGAACATGAAGAAGAACCCCCAGTCAAGCGTATAGCCGTTTTACGTTCAATCCAAACAACCGATTCAAGTCCCAACATCCCATTGACTTGGATATGGAACCCACAAGTAATCCTATCCCTGAAAGTGCTGAACCCCTACAGTCAAGTGTTCCGAGACTCCCAGCAAAGAACCTGAGCCAGCCAAGGGAATGCCTTCCCTCTCCCCTCTCACGTCCGAACGTGAGCGCTCAAGGGCCTGTGGTGCAAGAGGCCCCCATGCCCGAAAAATGGAGAGCGGTGTTCCAGGTCATGGACGCCATGGCCCCCAGAGTTGGTAACTTGCAGATCGATTCCAGCCATGATGTCTTCCGTCAGGTTCAAGAACTCTTGTCGCAAATGGATGTTCAAGTAGTGTATGTTGGAAGAGGCATGGAACGTTGTCAAGTACCACTGGGTCTGCCAAACAGGGAACAGAACACCATGCGACACACCCTGTCTCCACCGAAGTACCGGAAAAGTTCATGATTTTGGTCTAGAGCAATGGCCTACTCTGAAACGAGCTCAACGCATCCGAAATGCAGTATCAGCTAAACTCATGATAACCATTTTTGGTTTTATGAAAGAAGACGCCAGTTCCTCAGAGAAACCTGCTCCAAGACCGATTGGGCTTGATCAGCCGGAAATTTCTGAAGCCCGCGAACGGATGTCCCAGCAAAGTTCCCACCAGCAAGCTGTTGCCCGTGCATCCGGTGTAAGCCAAAATGAGATCTGCGAAGGATGGGCCCCTCCACCTGTAGCCTCGCATGGAGCAAAATTCCGTGACTTGACCTCTCAAGAGAAATCAGACCTCAGAAAGCTCCAGATTAATCTAGGACACCCGGACCCACATGTTTTGGCTGAACACCTGAAAGCACAGCAAGCCGCTCCACATGTGGTTGCAGCAGCCCAGGATTTCGTTTGCGATGCGTGCGTTGAGTCCGTGGGCTGAAAGCATCAGAGACCAGCCAAGCTTCATGATCCCAAAGATTTCAACAACACAGTAGGAATCGATGGTTTCTACTGGACAGGACTCCAGGGATTCAAAGTTCACGTTTTTCACTGCATTGATGAGGCCTCTCTTTTCCATGTAGGCCGAAGATGTGGGACCCGAAACCCAGATCAAGTAATCACAACATGGACAAACTTTTGGACTTCATCGGCAGGGAATCCAAATCAGGTTTACGCTGATCCAGCTGGAAAGATCTCAATGCGGAGTCACCCCATCCAGCCACTGATTCCCACAGAAGCTTGGTAACGTGGTCGAGTCGAAAGACATAGCAAGATCATCAAACGCATGTTGTCTCGATGCGATTTAGAACGCCCAATTGAGACTGTCCAAGATTTTGATCAGGTCCTTCTTGCGTGTTTCCAAGCCAAAAGTTCCTGACACGTCAACAAGGTTTTTCACCAGAACAGATCGTGTTGGGAAAAACATGGAATTCCCAAAAGTTACCAGCCAGCTTGATATCAAACGACTCTGGGAGAAGAACCTGAAAGTGGACTGTTCCGTCGTCACCTGGAAAGAGACTCATGCCCGTAAGGCTTTCCTGTTAACTGATCATTACCAAGCCATCCGTAGAGCGTTGCTGCACAGATCATGTCCCCCTAGAGGGCCCTATGAACCTGGCCAATTAGTGATGTATTGGATGAAACGGCGCAAATCCAGCCGACAGGAAACCGGGCGATGGCACGGTCCAGCAAAGGTGATTCTTCAAGAAAGCCAGTGGGCAGTTTGGCTGTCACACTCTGACCGCTTGTTCGAGTGTGCGCCTGAAAGCATCCGTCCAGCGTCATTGCGAGAGTGGAACATGGTCAATGGCGGGAAATCTGTATGGGCCCCTTATCTTGATATGATAGAACTTGAGAATAAAGCTCCGGCCACTCCTGCATAATCCTTTGTGTACCAGTAGTACCGCACAAGGCGGTGGCGGAAGTTTCAAAAATAGGAAACCTATAGGAGAGGTTGGTTGTTGTGAATCACCAATGGCAGAGCGAAGCCACTGATGGACCGAAAGGTGATTGATGTCTCCTACCTATCTATCTACCTATGTATCTATCGATCTATCTATCTACCTATCTTTCTATCTATCTATCTAACTATCTATCTATCTATCTATCTCTCTCCCTCTCTCTCTTTCATCTGTCTATCGGTCTAGCTGTCTACCTGCCTATCTGTCTATCTATCTATCTATCTATCTCTCTCTCTCTCGCATTCATCTGTCTATCTGTCTAGCTGTCTACCTGTCTACCTGTCTACCTATCTATCTATCTGTCTGTCTACCTGTCTATCTGTGGTGCAGTGTCATTCAGTGCAATGTAGTGTAGTGTAATGTAGTGTAGTGTATGTAGTGTAATGTAGTGTAGTGTAATTTAGTGTAGTGGAGTGCAGTCGAAGGTGGTGTAGTGTAGTGTAATTTAGTGTAGTGGAGTGTAGTGGAGTGTAATTGTGTAGTTGTAGTTGTATTTGTAGTGTAGTGGAGTGTAGTGTAGAGTAATGTAGTGAAGTGTAGTGGAAGGTAGTGTAGTGTAGCGTAATGTAGTGTAGCGGAGTGTAGTGTAATGTAGTGTAGTGTAGTGTAATTTAGTGTAGTGTAATTTAGTGTAATGGAGTGTAGTTGTGTAGTGGTAGTTGTAGTGTTGTGGAGTGTACTGTAGTGTAGTGGAGTGTAGTGTATGTAGTGTAGTGTAGTGGAGTGTAGTGGAGTGTAGTGGAGTGTAGTTGTGTAGTTGTGTAGTTGTAGTTGTATTTGTAGTGTAGTGGAGTGTAGTGTAGTGTAATGTAGTGAAGTGTAGTGGAAGGTAGCGTAGTGTAGTGTAGTGTAATGTAGTCTAGTGTAATGTAGTGTAGTGTAGTGGAGTGTAGTGGAGTGTAGTTGTGTAGTTGTAGTTGTAGTGTAGTGTATGTAGTGAAGTGTAGTGGAAGGTAGTGTAGTGTACTGTAGTGTGATGTAGTGTAGTGTAATGTAGTGTAGTGTAGTGTAATTTAGTGTAGTGGAGTGTAGCGGGGTGTAATTTAGTGTAGTGGAGTGTAGTTGTGTAGTTGTAGTTGAGTTGTAGCGTAGTGTAGTTTAATGTAGTGTAGTGTAGTGGAGTGTAATGTAGTGTAGTGTAGTGAAGCGACGCGAAGCGACATCTGAACCTCCAAAAGTGGTCCGAACCCCTAGTGTTTTTAACATTTTGACTTCGAAATGTGCTTCGCGCCACAACGGTGTGCACTTTTTCGAGATCTGAACTTCCAAAAGTGGTCCGAGAATGGTGTGTCTTGTACATTTTGACTTCCAAATGTGCTTCGCGCCACAACGGCGTGCACTTTTTCGACATCTCAACTTCCAAAACTGCTCCGAACCCCTCAGTTTTTAACACATTTTACTTCCAAATCTGCTTCGCGCCACAACGCCGTGCACTTTTTCAACATCTCAACTTCCAAAAGTGGTCCGATCCTGAGGTGTTTTGTACCTTTTCACTTCGAAATCGGCTTCGCGCCACAACAGCGTGCAACTTTTCATCTCTCATCTCCCCAGATGTCTCTGTTTCGCGACTTTCCTACCTTTTCATGCATCTGCATCTTCTTTCTTCTTACTCTTTCTCTTCTACTCTTCTTTCTTCTAATCTTTCTTTTCTCTCTGCCTCTTCCCTGCTCTGCTTTTCATCTGTCCATATTGTCGGAAGTTTGACTTCTAAACTTCCTTCGATGAACCTAGCCTTGCCCTTGGTCGTCACATTCCCATAATCCAAAGTCCATTCATAACCCCTAACTCATCACTTCAACCCGAAAGTGAAATGTTCCCTGAACCACCAAGTGAACCAAATGAGCCAGATGTTCCAGATGATGATGTTTCAAATGCAGTGGAAGACCCTCCAACTGAAGCAATGGACCTGGATGCTCCGGAGCACACCGACGCACCACCTGCGCCCGAGCCCATTCTGCAGTGCTGTTTGATCACCAACGGCGAGGATGATCTGTTTGATTAGACAATGTTGCAACCTCGAAGTCAAGAACACAATATTTTACTTGCTAAAGATGGATTTCCAGTTCTCCAATCTCCCATGGAATGTCATGAGCAAAAGTGTTTTGCATTGTCCATTGACCTGATGGACTCCGATGTTCACAAATGGGCCTCCGCAGAAAAGCCAGTAGAAATGGCATGGGTAGCAAGCGTAGGGAAAAGAACGAGGGCTGAGGTTTGTGTCAAAGATCTCACATGGGATGAAAGACTGCAGTTTGAAAAGCAAAAAATGCCGAACTCAACTGTTGGATTCAGACCAGTGCCCTGAAACCAATCCTCCGACGCCAGCTGAACCCAGAGCAGATCTTGAAGAGCCGTTGGATTCTCACATGGAAGAACCTACATGAGGAAGACAGCAGTAAACCCCAGAGAAAAGCAAAAGCGAGACTTGTCGTTCTAGGCTTTCAAGATCCCAAATTGTGTGAAGTAGCCCGAGATTCACCCACGCTGAGAAGGTCGCCACACCGTGTTGCAAACCATTGCCAGTCATAGCCTCTTTTAACTTCAAGATTGCCTTCTTGAGAGGACAATCCCAGCAAGCATAACCCACTAGCCATGGAACCGCCTCCTGAACTCAGAAAGATGTTAGACCTCACTCAAGACCAAGTGTGCGCATTGGTTGTTAATGCATACGGCAGGGTTGATGCACCACTGCTTTTTTACAAAGAATTTTCCAACCGGCTCTTCAAACTGCAGTTCACTCGGCATCCACTGGCACCACGTATTTTCATGATTTTTCATGTTGGAATTGTTTGGAGCAGGTCAACGTACACTTCATGGAATTATTGGATCATATGTCGACGATGGAATCTGTGGGGGTGATCGAGGCTTTTACAAACAACGGAGTCATTGAAGCAAGAGTTTGTGTTTCCGGGAATCCAATTGGAGCAGCTCCCAGACTGCAGTATAATGGCTTCTCAAGAGGACTATGTAAAAAGCATCCCTGCGATTGACCTTGGTAAACGCCGACGTCAAACTCCAGAGGCCGCAGTCACTGAAAATCAGCTGGGTAAACTCCGGGGGGTCATCGGCAGCTTGCAATCTGCCGTGACTCACAGACGCCCTGACATGGCAGCCAAGCTGGGTCCAAGTTCAGATCTCTAAAGCCACAGTTCAAACCTTGATGTTGGCAGATAAAGTTCTCAGAGACACCCAAGAACATAGCCAGGTGAAGATTGTTTCCGGCACATTCCAGGTCATCAACTCGCTCATGTTAGTTTTGGTGACGCATCCTTCGCGAGTGCCAAGCAATTATCTTCATTCCAAGGGGCCATTTTTTTTTGCTACAAACCAAGATCTAGACAAGAACCATAAGGCACCCATCAGCCCGCTGTCTTGGATATCAAATAAAATCTCTTGAGTGGCCAGATCGACACTTCTCCATGTCAAATGGTGTTGACCGTTTAGGGTGGATGAGATTGCTCGGGGGCACCATCCATAGATCACTTTGAGTGGCGTAATCAGGTTTCCAACAGCTTCCAGTCGCAAACATCGCCACCGATTGCAAGAGCCTATATGACCTAGTCAGTAGAACAGTGATCCCATCATGCGAAGAATTCCGCACCACCTTGAAGTTTTACTTACCCGCGAGTGTTGTCAAGAGCAGTGTCATTTTCGGTGGATTCCCACCGCTCTGCAAGTGGCTGACGCATTAACAAAGCCCATGGACCCTATTCTGCTTCGACAGGTGCTATCTTCTGGATGTTTTCAATTGTACGATGAAAGCGACTTTTCATAGGAAACAAGCAGTTCGTTGGTACAAAGAGCGAAGCAACAATCCCCCTGAACGGTTTGCCAGTGTCTCATCAAAAGAAAAGTAGAGGAGTGTGAATTATCCACTTCTTGTCGACCTTGATGTGACACTTATGGCTTGATAAACCCCTGTAATGCATATAGTATAAATCAGGATTCTGGGGCCTGGGTTTTAATTTTGGAGGGTTTCTGGGTGTTAAAACTGGTTTTTGAATGGTGCAGGATACATATCAAAACGGCGTTGGCTCAGCACTATTCGTTAGTGGTGTTTTATCCAATTCTGCTCTGGTTTACATATGCGTGGTTTATTCAGGCTACCCCCGTCCAGGCCGGCACAGGTCCGCCTAAGTCTGCCCAGGTCAATCCCAACTTGCAGGTTCTCCCAGGTTCTCCCAGGTTCTCCCAGGAAATTAGTGGTTTCCTGCGATTTTGTGGGTTTCCGGGATTTCCTGGGAGAACCTGGGTGTTATTTTCTGCGATTTTGTGGGGTTTCCGGGATTTCCTGGGAGAACCTGGGTGTTATTTTCTGCGTTTTTGTGGGTTTCCGGGATTTCCTGGGAGAACCTGGGTGTTATTTTCTGCGTTTTTGTAGGGTTTCCGGGATTTCCTGGGAGAACCTGGGTGGAAACAGTTGGGGATGGGCCTGGGAGAGCTGCAAGAGTTAGTTCGGGGAAAAGTGGCTGGAGGGAGGCCCGCTATTTTGACCCGCAATTTCTAAATTTCTGCCGCAGGCGTGGCCGCCCCCTTTGGCCTGCAGGTTTGCCACGCTTTAAAGTTTAGTTATAAGCATTACAGGGGTATAGCAACTTATGGCTGATGATGTCATGTAACCACTTTCGGACGTGTTCGCGTCTCGAGCACCTGCGGAGGGAAGTGGTAGAGGTGGGCGTTGGATGCCTAACTGGTGCTGTCGCCATTGTTTCCGGGAAAACATTGGGCTGTGCTGCGGTTGGACTTGGTGAGGAACAGGGTTCCTTCAATAGCATTTGACCATTTGATTTCTGGTGTTTGGAACACTACATGTCTCTTGGGGCAATTGGGAATTGCCATCTGTTGCCAGTGGGAGATGTTCAATCCTCTCACACATACATCCATATATATATATAATAGATAGAGTACGTGGGTCGCCCATGATAACCCTCTAAAATAATATCGTTTTCCAAGCTATCGCTGGGCCTGGAGCACCGAAGGCCCAGCCCAGAATCCTCTAAGGTCTCATCGATGACCTCCGGTTGGTTGGGACGCCGGGACGTTGGGACCTTGGTGAAATAAATTGAGGATTTCAGCTACAAAAAAGTTTGTTTCTTTGCTAACGATTTAAGGAACTTGATTGAAAATGTGTGGGAGGTTTGTGATTTCATGGGAATTTAAAGAGATATGGGAGATTAGATGGATATTGATATGACTTACTAAGCAGCAAAAGTAAGCTTTGTATTTGGGTTGGGGAAGCATATCAAAATGGTATAGGTGTGCCACCATCACAATCTGCGGATTTAATGTTGGGGCCAGGGGGCCAGGGGCCATTTATGTACCCCAAAAAACTAAATTAAAACATCTTGGATTAAACCCAGCAAGGTTTCAACTCGGTGCGGCACCTGGAGGTCCCAGGTCTCGTAGCCCATGCTGTTCAACAACGCAGGCAGCTCCTTCACCTAGGCTGCGCGCGTGGTTTTTTGGGCAAATGGGGGGAGGATATTCCCTGGATTTTGGAAAGCTAGCAACTCACCAAAATGTTGTGTTTAAATGTATTCAATGGAGTTTTAACTAATTGATGGTTTTGAAACGTAGCATTTCCAACTCAACTAAAATGTCATACAAACAAAATAAGTCGAAATCACCAAGGGTATGTTCAATTCAAACATACAACGTTGACTGGCAAAAATTATGTCCATGTCCATCCCAACCTAACTTGTAGAGGAGCCCACCATGGCCATTGAGTAACCCCTCCCTCCGTTCATATCAAACACCCCGAACGAAACAATGGTAGAAAGTAGGGGAAGTACGCATTTTTGGATCCATTACGGCGGTGGTAAAAAGGGTGGGGGATGGGATTGGTCCTGATCACTCCAGTATTGCCCAAGGTGCATCTAGCTTGCCGCTTTCGTCGTGCTCCGCCGCCTGGTTCGATTATATACCCCAAGGCTAGCTGGATACACCTGCACTGTGAATCATGGCACTTCCTATCTTGAACTATGGGCGTCAAAACAAGTTCTATCGTTTTCAAGTTGGCAATGCTGGCATCTCTAAAACACACACGCACGATATCATATACACACAGCTATAGGCTATGATGTGACTGGAATTTACATGCCAACCCCGGATGAATAAACGCTGTTGATTAATTAGGGAACTTAGAACTAAAAAACAGATATAGGTTCATATTGCTATTGGTATGCCCGGGTGCAGGTTGGATCGGGGTCGTTGGATATGCCCCCTCTTAATGTTCCTATATAAAAGAAACAACTGGACTACAACCTACAATAACCTTCAAATAAATTCAAATAACATATGCAATGATTGTGCGGCGAAAGGTGGCCGTACCAACGGCTGGCCCCAGTGGAGAAAGCCACTGACCCACTAGATCCTCTACTGTAGCACGCGCTGAATTGGCAAAACTGATCTCTTCTCATTAGTTGACAATGATATCTATGTTTCCATCTTTCGACTCTATAGTCTTCACTTCAACTCCAGCAATACACAGAACAGCTCTGACTCTGTACAGCCTCATCTCCACATCAGAATCGAGCCATACCTTGCCACCTCCCCCCAGGTACAAGCGCCAGAAATGCGCCGGCACCTGCATCAGTTCTTGGACATGGTCCAGTTCAATGCCGCGAAGCAGGCGCATGCATGCCATAAACCTGGGTGGCTCTGCTCGCATTGCAAGTCAGGTAGCATACCATGAGATGCGATGGTTAGACCATGATCGGACCCAGATTAAATAAATAAATAAATATATATATAGATAGATAATCATATAATATTATATATATATAGACCATGATACCTGCAGCACCATCAAAAACGATCAAAAAACAATCCAGATTTCCATCTGCCAACGTTTTGCGCGGGCTCCTTTTCTCGCTCTTCCACAGCTTGCTTTCCCACCACGACTCGCAGGAAGGGATCATCTCAGGGATCTCAGGGTGTCTTGCAGCGTCATGCCTCATCAACTTCAGGATCTCCGTGCGTCGACTCTGGGGACATCTGGGGACATCTGGGGACTGGAGACTTCATCCCAACTGTGGTTGGACTCAGCTGGAGTCAAAGGGTAAGAATTCGCCCGTCTCCACCTGGTCGCTGGGGTTGTGTGGGAAGGGCAGCCAGGGAATCTTGTTGAAACATGAGCATCTTGACGGCAAAAACATGGAAACATTTCGAAATATCATGAAACATCAACATCTTGAAAACTAATTGCAGCATTCCCACGGGAAAATATCAAGATTTGTTGCTGCACCCAAGGCTGGGAGGTTCCCAAACAGGCTCTGCCAAGCCGAGTTGAGGAAATGAGCTCTTGAGACTTGAGACCATCTGAGTTGCGGGTAGCAAACAGGCGAAACAAGAACTTTGGCGTAGATGTAGATAGTTGAAAGATGTTGAATGGAATACTGTATTTCCTCAAATAATCAAACCAAATCAAATCAAATCAAATCAAATCAAAATCATCATCATCTCATCATCATCATCATCGTCATCATCATCATCATCGTCATCATCATCATCATCGTCGTCGTCGTCATCATCATCATCATCATCATCACCATCATCATCATCGTCATCATTCGATATTCTCATATTCTGTTTGAGACTCCAAAATACCCTGCGTCTTGTCCCGGGCCTGCTGATTCTCAGCCACTGGGCACCTCAGAAGCATCTCTTGCGCCCGTTGCACCCGCAGCTGCCAACCAGCCGAGCAGCCCGAGGCCTCTTGGGCCGAAGCCTGGCAGAGCTCAAGGCCTTCCAAAATCTCCTGCGATGTGACAGAAACATCGAATCCTGTGAAATGTTGAAATCAAGTCAAGAAATAGACCGGCAAACTCACAAATCCGTTCCGAATCCTAGACTCTTTGAACTAGTGCTTTTACTATCTTTTACTATCTTTTACTTTTGCTGCCTAAACCATGTTAAAGTTTGTTTTCCCCTGTACGGCGACGAACATGGTTGATAGCAAGGGAAACAAGGGCTAACTCAGCATTCCATCTTTCACGAAAAGAGATGGGATGCATCAGCTTCCTAATCCCTCAATCCGCCTCTGTCCCCATCATGACCTGCACTCATGGCTGCCTTCACCACCACCGCTACCAAGCATTAGTATCACTTTCTTTGTCACCGAGCCCATGTTCACTGATAGCTTTGGGTAACTGGCTCAGGACCCTATAAACCCCTTCAGGTGATCCATCAAAGCTCTAGGCCCACACATTTCAAAGATCGACCAATCTTCCAATATCTTCCAGCTACATCCTGTTGTGAATCCAAGCGTCCAAAGTACGTCGCAACAACCGAAAAACGTCACCCTCCGCCATAGCAGCTGTGGCCACGACCTCTTGCCACGACCCTCCAGAGGCCCAAGCTTTGGTTACGCGGAAGGCCTCCACCGACAGGGGCATGGCTTCATAAACACCTTGAGCGGCCACCGGGCCAGTGTGAGGGATGATGGGTATACACACACACACATATATATACATATATATATATATAAACATGCATGTAACTCTATATACATATTTAACTTTTTAAGTAATACGCGTGTACATGTATACATCCATACAGAACAATAGACAATATCAAACATACAAATGACTAAAACATGCGGGAATTAGTTCTGAAATGCGTTTAGCGATCACATTCGCACCGGACATTTCTTTTGGCTGGCTGGTGACAGTCCTTCATCTCTCGGAGGGCAGCATCAATGCGACACATTTCCGGTGTGGTGGTTCATGTGGTTCCACCCTCATTAAAAAGACAAATCAATATGGATCATCAGGATTCATCACGCAGGATCGTCTTGAGCAGCCGTGTGATTCCCTATGTAAAAGCCATGCCATACCATGATCAAAATCGAATCATTCAAGTCCTTCATGTCTAGCGGAACCTGTTGGAAGTGGCCGGAAACAGCGAGACATCAACATTGATGATCATGATAATGTCGGTCTCTGATTAGTAGCTAGGTTCGCTAGTGTGGCAATTTTTACAAATTATTCTGAAACCCATGTATTGTTTGGAGGGTTCACTTTTGTGGCAAAAAAAATGGGAGAGTTTTTTTTTTGAAAAAACAACTTGTAATTGCTGAGAGGTACTACAAGTACTGCAAGTACTACAGGTACTACAAGTACTACAAGTACTACAGGTACTACAAATACTACAAGTACTACAAGTACCACAAGTTCATCCGCCAAAAACAGTTTTAATATGTTTTAATTAGATTTCAATTGTAGCCAATTGAAATCCTTACTTAAGTGAGGATTTGTTTTTCTCTTGGGAAGAACATTTTTGACTTTCCACTTTAAAGAGAGTCCAGATATTGTTTAGAGGGGGGGGCCTCACACTAATCAGGAACCAACATTACCTATAAAATAGGATGCACAAGCAGTGTATCCATCAGGATGATCCACTTCATCTGTATCCCAAGTAGCCATCTGGCCATCTGAACACCCATTCACCAAACAATCTTAATGATTTAGTCACCAACATGCATTGCATAAATAAAAACCAGGTTGTTCCTTCACCATTCATGCTCTTTCATAAACTATTTCGATGGCCGTTCAAATAACCTTCCATGAGCAAGTCCAAGTGGTGGATATTCCCCATTAGGGAAATAGACCATCACTTTCAGCAAGCCCAACCAGGGCCCAAACACCGTCGAGTTGCCATGGCCGAGTTGAACCTCCCAAAGGTGCCAACGGTACTCCGTCAGCCACTCCAGCACCTTGGTGCTGCTTTTCCGAAACATGATTGTTCAATGTCGGCATTCCGCACCAAGCTACGAAGTTTTAATTGTGACTAATCATGGTCGTGATTCTTATTGTGATGCACACACATATATGTATATATACATACACACAGTATACCGTTTATGATATGTTATGGTTGTGATTGATGATTGTGATCGTAGTGGTGGTAGTGGTGGTAGTGTTAGTAGTGGTGGTTGTGGTGGTGGTCGTCGTTTTCGGTCGTCTTTTTGAACCTTTTTCTGGGGTGACATGTATGTATTTTGTGTTTGTGTTTTTAGGTGGAAAATGGAGGTGGAAGGATCAAATCCTCTGTTTAACTCCTTTCGTGTCTTTAGCTACTGTTTTGAGCGGAAGATGCATTCCTCTATTCATGTCAAGATAATTGTTTGAGCAAGAGTGTGTGTGTGTGTTTTAAGAGTTGCTTAGCGGTGGCCACCAAGCTGGCTGCAGTATTTGACTGGCGGGTTGGGCGTGCTGAACTGGTACAAAACCATGATTGGTGAGTAATGCATCTGTTCATATCCTTCCCTAAAGGAAAACATGTTTTATGTGTTCCTGGTTCCTGCAGGTTTAAGAGCTCTGCAATGTCAGCTGCTATCATATGGTTGAAACTGCCCTGCATCTTTGCAGGTTTTGGGTGTGGGATGCTATGGGCCAAACCTGGGGCCCAAGACACCGAGATGGTTGAGTACGCAACAAGCAATGTCAAAGCAAAAACAATGATTTTTCGCCAGGCACATATTGAATAACAGTGACACATGGATATAGTAATTTTATTACTGGCTGATGAAAAAAACGCATGGTTTGTTGAATTCCCCGCCATTAGAGAACCTGATTAAAAGGCATAGGTTGGCCTCAGAGGCATTCTTTGGAAAAAGTGGAGTGCATTGACTCAATGATACAACTGGGGACCTGACCCCCGATGAATACTCGGATTTGCGGCATAGGGGGCCATGAACAAACATGTATAGAACATATTATTGGATGCCCCAAATGGTGGATTTAACAACTGGGAGAGCAACAAGTCATCTTCAGTGAGCCCTAGGTACAATACTCCCTTCTATGGATAATATCAGTTTCCAGCTCAATCTTAAAACTCGTTCACCTTTGTTGTGTCACAACATGATCCACAAAGCTGCCCTTCACAATTTAGTTTACCTATTATATCCTTGCCATATCACCATGCTTTGGTCGATATCAAACCATTAATTTCATGTTGGTACATGTTTGTTTTTTGTTTTCTTTCGACAAAATCACACCCTTTTTGCTGGCAACAATGGTATCATTATCATAGTTAAAGAATCCAGACCTTCTGTGATTCAATCCTACATATATTGACACAACTGTCCTGTCATGCTAATATTAATCACCAAACGTCTGAATTAAATACCTTGTAATAACACTATAGGTCACTGTTAGTAGCATAATGGCATTTAGCACTTGTCAAATCCCCTGTGGGCTATCAAAATTACCATCTAGCTAGTTGCTTCCAACTGGCCCCCCCGAAAAATAGGATATAGACATTACCAACTGGCTCCATTCATCTCTCCCTCTTAACCCCTGGATAGGCAAAATGGAACAAACTCCCCACATGGTAATTGACCAATAATTCAGTGTCAAATATATAATTGTTTTGGTGCTGATATTTGACAACTTAAAACCGTTGACCCTCCGATAATCAAACATGGCTAGCTGGACAATTCCCTCTCTCTCGGTGTCTTCATGGGACATTTAATTCACTGACAATAATGTAATTATATATATATGTATATGTGTATATTGTATATCTATGTATATATATATTTATAATATAAGTTATCGCCATTTAACTATCATGTGGTTGGGAAACTCCTAGTTGCTCCAACTTTCTACCGTCTGGTTATGACTATGGTAGCGCTGTTTTTTTGTCATGTTTATCATCTAAAAATGGGTCATTTTCCATCAATCCCAGTGACATCTCGCAGCTCTGCCAGCTCTCCCTCCGCCAGCGACGCGCTCGACACATCCTCCGCATCACTGCCACGGCCGTCGCTCATGGCGGCCACCAGGGCAGCCAGGTCCCCTGGCTCTAGGCCTGGCGGTGCATGGGGAAAATGGTGCTTTCACCAACCAAAATGGGGGATCAATTAAGAGAAATGGTGATTGATAGATATTAGATATTTATAGTGGATGTATGGTAGCTGAGTAGGTCTACAACAAACAAAACTGTTGGGTTTTTGCTAGATATATATATATATATTTATATATATATACATATACATAAAAGAACTAATTGACTGGGGTTATAAACCGACAAACATCAGTGGGGGCACCACTTTGCACAAGTTCTGAATGAAAGAAAATTGTGAAGGGACATCTCCCGAGCCCTGCTACAATGCCAATGATTTCCTTCGAATATGCAAAGCGGAATCCAGGGTCACCCACATATCAAGAATACACACACACACATATATATATGTATATATGCATATATAGTCATATAATGTTATATAACTGTATGTATATTAAATGATTATATATGATTATATATGTGTGTGTTTGTATGTTATATCATGTTATATGATCATATTACATTATGTTGTTATATGTTATTATTATGTTTAATACCAGTAGTACCGCACAAGGCGGTGGCGGAAGTTTCAAAAATAGGAAACCTATAGGAGAGGTTGGTTGTTGTGAATCAGGCATGGCAGAGCGAAGCCACTGATGGACCGAAAGGTGCTTGAGGTCTCCTCTCTTTCGCTCTCTTTCTCTGACTATCTACCTACCTACCTACCTACCTATCTATCTATCTATGGATCTATCTATCTATGGATCTATCTATCTATCTATCTATCTATCTCTCTCTCTCTCTCTTTCATCTGTCTATCTGTCTAGCTGTCTACCTGTCTATCTATCTATCTATCTGTCTGTCTGTCTGTCTATCTGTCTACCTGTCTATCTGTGGTGCAGTGTCATTCAGTGTAATGTAGTGTAGTGGAGTGTAGTTGTGTAGTTATGTAGTTGTAGGTGTAGTTGTAGTTGTAGTGGAGTGTAGTTGTGTAGTTGTGTAGTTGTGTAGTTGTGTAGTTGTGTAGTTGTAGTGTTGTGGAGTGTAGTGTAGTGTAATGTAGTGTAATGTAGTGAAGCGAAGCGAAGCGACATCTGAACCTCCAAAAGTGGTCTGAACCCCTAGTGTTTTTAACATTTTGACTTCCAAATGTACTTCGCGCCACAACGGCGTGCACTTTTATTGACATCTGAACTTCCAAAAGTGGTCCGAACCCCTAGTGTTTTTTGACATTTTGACTTGGAAATGTGCTTCGCGCCACAACGGAGTGCACTTTTTCGACATCTCAACTTCCAAAAGTGCTCCGACCATGGTGTGTTTTGTACATTTTGACTTCGAAACGTGCTTCGCGCCACAACGGAGTGCACTTTTTCGACATCTCAACTTCCAAAAGTGCTCCGACCATGGTGTGTTTTGCACATTTTGACTTCGAAACGTGCTTCGCGCCACAACGACGTGCACTTTTCCAACATCTCAACTGCCAAAAGTGGTCCGGAGCTGGTGTGTTTTGTACATTTTGACTTGGAAATGTGCTTCGCGCCACAACGGCGTGCACGTTTTCGACATCTCAACTGCCAAAAGTGGTCCGCACCTTGTGTGTTTTGTACATTTTGACTTGGAAATGTGCTTCGCGCCACAACGGCGTGCAATTCTTCATCTCTCATCTGGCCAGCTGGCTCCGCACCCGCCGCTATAGCGAGCCTACCTTTCAACCCTCCGGAGCCCCGCATCATTGGAAAAACACAGTGTTTCGCGACTTTCCTACCTTTTCACGCATCTGCATCTTCTTTCTTGCTCTTCTTTCTTCTAATCTTTCTCTTCTCTCTGCCTTTTCCCTGCTCTGCTTTTCATCTGTCCATATTGTCGGAAGTTTGACTTCTAAACTTCCTTCGATCAGGTGTTTAGATACTGCAATAAAGCGCTTCTCAGGTCTCAGGGCCCCAACGGTGCTGGTCGCCAAGGAACCATAGGTCGTTGCCAGGTCCTGCCCCGGCTGCGGCAAGAGACTGCTGAGCCACAGGATGTTGGCCTCGGCGCGGCCGTGCCGTGGGAACTCCCAGAAGCCATTGGAAACATATGTGAAAAAATAACAACAACAATAATCAGATTAATCAGTTGAATCACTTCGAACTGATGTTCTATGAAATTATCACATATCATGTCACGACAACTGTTGCCTGATTCAACATTGGAGAGGTAAGGGCTAGTTGGTGGCTTCAAACCGACGAAACTTGTTCGTCAATTAGGATCACAATCCTAGGAACCAACCAGCACGCCGATTGAAACGAGACAGCAACATGTTGGCTGATGATGTAATGGCACCAAATTGAACACAACACTTGCCTTGCGCCTTTCTATCGAACCATCAAAAAACACCCTTAGAACTTGTGCCGCAAATGGAGCAAGCAAGCGGCTCCCTGAGCAATCTGATGAGCAGCCTCACCTTTCAAACTGGTCTGCACGATTCGAGTTGGCCCAGTGTTCTCGGACAGAAGGAAGCCTTCCTCAGCCACTGGGCCAGCAACTACAACGACAATGGCATAGGCAAGGGCTATTTAGGGACCAAGACAAGAACAAAACTAATCAGCACAGTGTCCAACCAAGAAATTGGGCTGACAACATTTGTTCACATTTACACTGATACTTCAACAGCTTGAAACATATTATCAACTTGTTCGCCAACATTCTTCAAAAAAACAACGTTTCCTTCATTGTTTCTTGGTTCCCTTCTAAAACTGGGATGTTGGTAAGCCATGGTAAGCCCGTTCAATCCCTAAAAACCTGAATATGCATCAAGACGATAAAATCAAACTGTGCGAGTGCGATCTATCCAATCTGCTCATTCTTTTGCTGTTCTGTCTGCCCCAGAATTTGATTTAAAATTTACAGGAAAGCCTTTAGTTGAAACTCCAATATTACAGGCGCAAAAACTACGGTTTTCAGTTTTGACTTCTGCTGGAAGCCAATCCACTGACTCAGTCCAACCAATGTAGATTTAACCGGTAAGAATCTGGATATATTGGGATGTAGGCTTGAACCAGCAAAACTTGGGATTTGCCCCGCGTCAACAAATGGCCCAAGTGTCATGTTCCAGAACTGCCATGTACTTCTGGAAGCAACACCACTGGTACCTCGCTGGTTCCCGTCCTGGTGCAGCTCGTGGCTTCCGCAAACGACTCGCCAAGGCGCTGCGCTCGTCGAGGGCGGTTAACAGCTCCTGTTGGAAAGAAGTGGCGAGCAATGCGTCAAGTAACTCTTTACCTATAGGTTTTCTGTTTTTGTTGGTGGTTTTTGATGGATTTCTTCATTTTTATTTATGGATATGTCTTTTGTGGGTGGATTAATTGTTCCCCACCTGCCAGGTGAAGGTCTCTAGATTTTATCAAAGGTATCAGAGGTGCATCCCGCCTCCCGCTGCCTTCCGCCTTCCGCCTCTATTTCCACTGTGGGCGCTGCCGGACCTCAACCGCGAGGGCCAGATCTGAGTGGGCACTGCCGGACCCCAACCACAAGAGCCAGATCTCAGTGGGCACTGCCGGGCCCCAACTGCGAGAGCCAGATGGCACATAGAATGTCAAATAGAAATAAATAGAATGCTAGATAGAATGTCAGAATATATGTAAAACAAAATGTCAGATCAGATAGAATGCCTGAGGGAATGTCAGAAAACATGTCAAATAAAATCTCAGATTGAATGCCAGGAAGAATGTCAAAAGATATGTCAAAAAAAGTGTCAGATCAGATAGAATGCCTGAGAGAATGTCAGAAAATATGTCGAAAAAAAATCTCAGGTTGAATGGCAGATAGACTGTCAGAAGATAGGTCAAATAGGATGTCAGCCTGTGGGGTAAAAGAAAAACAGACTAGGTATCTAACAGCAAGCGGTGGGGATCACTCGAAGAAAGTATATTTTTTTTATTTGTGTCTTTCACCCTTCACTGAATTGGTTTTCCGGTGAAAATCAAGGCTGGAAACTCATGGTTTTACCCGCGCGGCCCACGCACATTATAGGGGTTTCAAGGCTGATTTACCCCTCCGAGTCAGGGGTTGCAAGGCTGATTTACCCTTCCAAGTCAGTTCGGGGAACTTGCTTGGACCTGGTTCCCCGAGACTTGTTAATTGACGTGCCGTCTTCTACAGCAAGTCATGTTCATTATGCCATGGCATTTCAGGGCGGGATCTGCTGGCATTGGCAGCATGTATTGGAGCTTAATGGGGCTCGCGACATGCAAAGTCCTCTCTGTTGCTCAGCAGGTGCACCTGTCGTCGGATGTATGCAGATGAAGCACTGAATGACGATGAAGCTTGCTGTTTTGATCATGAAACACTTAACTCCCAATTGCCAAAAGCATCATATGTTTCTTTAATCCAATGTTCATCCTTTCTTCAATCTTCATCCAATTTTCCACCTCAGCCACGGCAAATTCCTCACCCCCCCTTCCCATCAGATCCATCAAATCCATCAGATTCCGCTTATGTTCCGCGCCTTGTTCTGCAGCTCCTGGTCCATCACCAGCTCCTCCTCTGGGTCTCCGAAGAGATCCAAGTCATCATCGCTGTGGCCCTGATCCCGAAGACCTCGAAACCCCAGGCGCTCGTCCAAATCCTGTTGATGCCGCAGCTTCCTCAGCGGAACTGTGGCGTGAGTTTGAGGACTTCACACATATGACATATGTTTAAGTTGCGAAAGTCAACTTGGGCCCTGGTGATTTGATGTACCGTAAACACCAGTCTCACACATTCTAGAGATGGAAGCTCTAGTCAGGGCCGCCAAAGCTACCAGTACAGTAAGGTGGCGTTACAGCTGTTGCTACATGCAACCTTTTGTACAAGCATCTTGTACTCCTTGATTTCTTGCAGGCTACATCCACTTCCTAGGCGGGCGAGCTTGGACAACAGAAAGTGAGACAGGGAATACTGGAAGAATATGATCCCCTGCTTAATTCTTGGGCCCCAAGGAAAATGACAATACACAGAGCATTCCAAACTTGGAGTGTCTTAATTTTCTCATTCCACATCCAAATGTTGTTGGCTGAGTGATGCAGGCAGTGATTCCAAATGTGGAAGTCACGTAGACATAGCACCCATGCCAAGTTATTCATGAATCTTCCGTGGAAATATCGCCTGAGTGTATGCTTCACCCTATCCCACACATTTCAGACTTTGCGATTTCATTCCATTGCTCCTTCTTGCGTTCAAAGCTTCTTTCGAGCATCTGGCGGACACGGGCCAGAAACTGCCCCAGCCTTTCAAGCTCCCCTTCCTCCTGAACGGGCGGGCTTCAGGCTAAACAAATGCCTTTGCTCTTGCTGCCGTTATAAATCTACATGTAGGTATTTCACTTCCATTGCAATGAATTCATGATGCGACTTAGACATTACAGGCCTACATGAACAGCAAGTACTGTAATGGCAGGCCGCCAACAAGTCTACAAGAAAACAGGATGATCATGCACGTATCTTCGAGTGATCCTGACCGTGGCAAATATTTTGACATATACTCTGACATTTTATCTGAACCACCATTTAACATATTTTCTTACGGTCTATCTCACGTTTTATCTGACATATATTCTGACATTCTTTCTGGCACCTTATTTGACACATTTTCGGAAATAGTATCTGATACATATGTTCTGACATGCTACAGTAAGTGACCTAAACTCTCGAATTCCATCTGGCATTTTATCTAACATTCTATCTGACGTTCTATCTGGCATTTTGTTTGGGTCTGGTGGGGCCGAGAGAAGGTGGCGAACTCGCCATAGGTTTCGCATCTGGCCGGGAACAGAGTTGTCATCAAAGGCAGGAAGGCGGGATGTACTGCTAAAACCTAGAGATCCTTGTCACCTGGCAGGTGGGGGAAAACACTCAATTGGTAAGGTATGCTAGGGGTCATCAAGAATGAAGTAATTCATTACCATGATCTTTCCACCTTTATCTTTTTGGAGGTCAAGGTACTTGAAGTCCAACAAACCGAGGGAGCACTCCCTTGTCCAGGGCTTCCGCATGCCAAGCCAAGCCTGCAAATAATCAGTCTCCGATTTTTCATCATCGCACGACGCAAGGAAGGCCGCGAAACTCTTCTGGATCAGTGAAGCGACCTCATGCCTCATGGGGACAGATCAAAACCCATGACATACCATATTTGAGAGGATAAAAATCCATAAAAATCCCATAGCTATTTTTGGGTTCAACAGTTTACCAGGTTTTTGGCCCATGGCCACACATACAAATATTTCATTAGTATTATTTATCGATATTGAAAAATATTTAACATAGTACCTTGTACCCTAGTATTACATTGATATTATTGACGATTGTGCCCAAAACTGAAATGCGAGTTGTAAGGTCCTTATATGGTCCTTATGTTAAGGTCCTTATTAACCATTATTTAACCGTCATTTATCGGGAGGTCGCTGTGTGGCAACAATTTCCTCTATATAGTTGGAACGGTTTGAACTGGATCCGGGGATCCTGGCGACATAGCCATGGAAGATCACAGCGAATAATATGCGAATCATGCGAATCATGCGAATAGCTAATAGGTGGTTTATTCATCGGTAAATCATGGGTAAATCATCTCATGAAGCTTTTTACCATACGTTAAATTAACCGGTATACGTTATGATTGTTGTCCAGGAAGACTTCGGTGACTTAGAAAAAGCACTTGGCGCCCGTTGATGAGCCCCCAACCAGTTGCTTCGATTGCAGAAACTCGTGGTTTGAACCGATGGTAAATGGAAAGGCGTCACAGTATGTCTGTTGTGGTGAGGAGTTGCAAAGACAAACTCCGCACTGCAGGAGTATCTCGAATTAGCATCAAGCTTCATCATGAAGATGTGGTGCCATTCACCCAAATACGGAAAGAACTCAAGAACATGCATGGCACTTCTGGTCTCAGTCCTAGTTTGGACCAAATGATTAATGTGTTTTTTTTATGCATATAGAACCACATGTACATGTTTATGATTTTTATGTATATATATATAATAACTATATGTAATATAATATAATATATATATTCACGTTTGTTTACAGGTCCCCACTTGAAGGATGCTTTTCCACCCATGTCATTAAGAGTTTGCCGTCTGTAAAATGCATGTAGGGGCCATTGGTTTGTGTAAACTCATATTTCAAGCAGTTATATAACGCATATATATATACCTATATCTATATATATATATATATATCATTTACAATCCAGACTATTCAAAAAAATCACCTCCAGAAATCCAAACCAAGTTAAAGGGAAGTTGGGTCAGACTGCTGTTTGAAATTGAGTTTTTATGTTTTTTGACTTTAACTCTCCACAATATTTATCGAGCATGTGTGAAGATATTTGACACATATTTTGCGAAATAGGCAATCTCCCTGATTCATCTCCTGGCTATTCGAGAGGACACCCGCAGCTGATTCTGAGGTGCTCCTCTCTGCCCCCAGTGAAGAGGGCGCAAAGCCTCAGGATGACATGGCATCTGGATGCACCTGGCAACTTTTATAGAATCGCTCACTAGTGTTACCTTTTGGCTATTGAACATAGACATGGAAGCCATGTCCCCAGTTATAGATGATCTGATAAAAATGATGACAGAAGGATACATCAGGAAAGCACCCACCAGCTCAACACGAAATCAACGCCTAACACGCGGCCTAGTGGCATATCGTAGCTGGGCGAAAAGCTGGAGTTCAAGGGTAGTGGCCCCGAGATCAACGTTTCTGCTGTCCAGCTCACCTTCAATTCAGGCGGAAACCACCGAAATGAGAGGATCTTCATCAACCCTCCCTGACATCAACCCTCCCTGACTTGCTGTGATTGGTCAAGTCTCCAGAATGGCTCTCTATTTGTTCGGGTCTTTCAACTTCAGAATAACAACAAGCCTAGAATAGATAGAGCTTGTTCAGGCTTCTCTTCTGCATGTTTGATTGGGTCACGTTTGGCCATTTGCGGATTCATTCCGAGCAGGCTGCTGTGCTTGACTCTTGTCTCAGCAGAGTAGGCCCTATGCAGTTCACTTTTGCTCATCAACTTGCGCACAATCTGGTAGCACCGTGAGATAACAACTCGGCAGCGCAAATCCCCACGTTCATCCCCAATTCATTAAGAACGCTAGGAAACTCTATATACAAGAGCCAAGACTTGATTGAAACGCATATTCACAGAGGACTCTCAAAAGTCACAGTGAAAACATTGTTTCCTGAGTATGATCTCTTCAACCAACCCGATGACAGCAATAGGCTGGTGGAAAGGCCCATTTGAGATATTTGAGCAAACTGTCTGCGCCGCACAATGTGCTTATCAATTGAAGGTCAAAAGATCTGGTGTTTTGGTGTGAAACAGCAAGCAACAAAATATGTGAACACCAAATGCCGTCAATCAGCGCACATACATAGTATCAATGGTTACAACACCCATACTGTCCAATCATTTGCCCCACTCACGTGACATCCTAACTTCCATCTCATATACATGTGGATTTTCAATTTTTAATTTGCAAATAAAAAGAGAGAGGGAAAGACAGAACGAGAGAGGGAGAGCGAGAGAGAGAGAGATAGAGTGAATGGGAATAGACATACGAATACAAAAACACCATGGTTGCTAGCTCGGCAGGCTCGATATTCAACCTCAAACCTTCAATTTCGATCTTTACTTTCCATCCATTTGTTCACTCCATTTCAATTCGCAGCAACCAGCTCTCCAACCAACTCCCCAGTTTCTCCGGGTCGCTGGGCCGTTCACAATGGCATGTCCCTGCAAATCCAGCCCCCTGCGCCCAGCCCGGCCACACATCTGCAAAACCTCCGTGGAGTTCAACCAACGGAGCCCGAAAGCGTCCTGTTTGGGGCGGTTTTTGTATCAAGTTGCTGGTGGGAAGGAACATTGCAGCAAAATCTCGTGTTTAATGATATGCCACGTGGTTAAAACCAAAGATATTGTGGATTTTCCAACTTGGTGACTTGAAGGGGTCCCAATGCATGATGGTACTCCCAGTCTCATGTCCCAAACCGTCCAACTGAGCCAGCTGGAGAAAAAGGAAGTGATCCATGGATCTGGCGATGGGGACCTACACCACAGATGTTCCCTTCATACTGCCTGGTGAAAGAGTAAACTTGATGTAAACTGCCTTTTTTTTTGCTCGAGGTAATCCAGCGTATGGCGTCAAATGGCCCATTGTATGGTTACGGGCCACCAAAACAATTGAGATATTAGGGTCGGCATGTACCTGAAGGATGAAGCAGAAACATAGGGATCAGTAGGGTTTCTCGGCACATGTAGCGAACTTGATCCCAACAAAATTTATTGTTTGAAAACCACCAACCAATGATATTCATAACACTCACACACACAAATGCACAAATATGTTGCACTTAAATTAAAATATGGCACCTATACTATATACAGTACATATATATATATATATATTTATTATATTTATAGAAGTATCTATATAATCAATAATATAAAAATATAAATAATATAAATAATAAAAAATAATATATATATATATATATATATATATGGGCTAAAACCCCAACTTGACAAGCAAATGTGCACAGTTTCACACATATGAACTGTTACTCTTGTGCACTGTTGTGTTTAGTTCCATGCTTCAATCGCTGCCTTTTCTGCAGCAGTGTCCTTCTTCTCCAGCTGGCTGAGGATCACCGCACGCGCAGGCATATGGATCCCCGCCGCTAGGGTCTCCGTGGCGAAGATTAGCTTCAGCAGGCCACGTTCGAAGAGGCACTCAACGAGCGCCTTGGGAGCCACAAAGGTGGTGCCATGGAAACTACTGGAAAGGGATGGAAAGGGCCCCCGAAAGGTAGATAAGTTACTTTATAAGTTTATTATTATGAATTTATTAGATGATTTATGGCATTTTCCCTCGATGGTTTGGGGCGTAAGTCAACTTGCAGCTGAGGGAGCCCATCTAGCAACGAATTATATTCTAGTTGTCAATATCGGAGTAACATGGTATAATCCAAATATTTGTAAGTTATGACAATGGAGCAACACATGAAGATATATTGAGTAACCGTTGGGTGTGGAGAAGTCAAACTTCTGACAAAATGGACAGATGGAAAAGCAAAGGTGGGAAGAGTCAGAGAAGAGAAAGCAAGAAGAAAGAAGATCGGAGAAGAGAAAGCAAGAAGAAAGAAGATCAAAGAAGAGACAGTCAGAAGAAAGAAGATCCAGGTGCGCGAAAAGGTCGGAAAGTCGCGAAACACTGTGTTTTTCCATTGGTTCGTGGCTCTGGAGGGTCGAAAAGTAGGCTCGCTAAAGCCGGCGGGTGCGGAGCCATCTGATCGCATGAGGGATCAGAGGGTGCACGCCGCTGCGACAGGAAGCGCATTTTGGAAGACTTAAATGTTAGCTCCGGAGGGTCGAAAAGTAGGCTCGCTAAAGCCCGGCGGGTACGGAGCCATCTGATCGCATGAGAAATCAAAAATTGCACGCCGCTGCGAAAAGAAGCGCATTTTGGAAGACTTAAATGTTAAAAACACCTCAGGTTTGGAGCGCCTTGGGAAGTTGAGGTGCAGAAAAAGTGCACGCAGCTGTGGTGCGAAGCACATTTCCAAATCAAAATGTTAAAAACATCATAGATAGATATAGACATAGATATAGATATAGACATAGATATAGTTATAAAGATAGAATGATATAGATATAGACATAGATATAGATATAGAGAGAGATAGGGAGGGAGGGAGGGAGGGAGGGAGGGAGAGAGAGAGAGGAGAGAGAGAGAGAGAGACAGACAGACAGACAGACAGACAGCCAGACAGACAGACAGCCAGACAGACAGACAGAAAGACAGACAGACAGACCGACAGACAGAGCGACGGACAGACCGACGGACCTCCCTCCCTCCCTGTAGAAAGAAAGAAAGATAGATAGATCGATAGATAGATAGGTAGAAAGATAGATAGATAGATAGATAGATAGATAGATAGATAAAGATAAAGATAAAGATAGATATAGATATATACAGATAGAATCCCCGTTGCCATTTCCTGGGTGGGGTCGCAGTGGACCATTTTGTAGTGGTCTAGCCTTTTGCTCTACAAAATGGTTGTGGTAGACAGTCTCCATCCTACAAAATGGTATGTCCATAAACCAGGGCTCTACAAAATCGTAGTGCATGTCACCTGTTTTGATCCACAAATATTTTGACAATTTTGTCAAAAAATGATCAAACCAGTGCATTCATGATCTTAAAAAAAAGATAAAAAATCCAGAGCCATTTTGTAGAGCATCTATCTTGGGAAGAACTCAGCGTCAACTGCCTTTTTCCCAGGGCCATTTTGTAGGGTTTTCATCCTCTAGTCCATCTTCACTCATCCTTTTCGGAGGTGGAACCAATCTGTTTCGTGTGTGCGATGAGCACCAAGCACGGGAGGGCCAACATGGGGGAATATTGGGACGGCAGGGAAATTTAAATGTCCTAAAGCGTTTCCGAGCCAACCATTGCAAACACAAATGTGCACTTACAAAATGGTACATGTATTGAAACGATGGGTTCTCTACAGAATGGCTAGCTGATTTTTGTTTGTCAATGACTAATTCACATTTTTTTAAACCACCAAATCATACCCTTAAAAAACCTCTACAAAATGGCTTTTGGTTTGTTACAAAATGGTTTGTCTTGGTGCCCATCATGAAGGATCATGCCTTCAAAATAAAAATGATAAAACCAGCTAAAACCCACAAATTACTACAAAATGGCAAGCTCGACCCCATTTTAAGGAACCATTTTCCACAGAATGGTAGCGTTTATAGGGGCCCCAACCCCTCCCATTCTGTGGAGGAAATGGCGTGGAGGATCAGACAGATAGATATAGATAGATATAGATATAGGTAGATATAGGTAGATAGCTAGCTAGCTAGCTAGATAGATTAGGTAGGTAGGTAAGGTCATAGAAAAATCTTCTGACCCTGCTGGATGTGACCCACATAGAAAGCACTAAATTACTGGATTGGTTTTATGTGTTTTTATGTGTTTTTATGTGTTTTTATGCGTTTTTTTTTTTTAAATGTTTTTGTGTGTTTTTTTTTGTTTTTTTTTGGCTTTTTTTTAAATGTTTTCTTACTCTTACTGTCAGATAATGTCAGATACTCACTGTTAATTTCAATGCTTTTCAGAAAACTTCTGACATATTCAACACTTGAATCGTGTCGGCCTATCATCGAAAGATCTTTGGCTCAAACATGGAAATGGAGCCCGACCCTGCTGAGTCAGTGTCAGAAACTAGGTGGTGCCCTGAAATTGTCCTGCTAATGCGAGATGTGAAAATAAGATCGTTTGTAAAGAAGGAGGGGTGTTTGCGAAGACATCTTCGGGAATCGAACTGGCCTCGGATTTGAGTTGCAAGGACAACCACTTGGGCGATGTATTCACCTAGATTTTTCCTGGTGCATCTTTTTGGGGGGTACGGTCACCCAAATGGTTTTCAACATAAGCATGAAGAAGCACAAAAAAACATAAAAAAACAGAACAAACGTAAACAAACACAAAGGTTGAGAGGGGTCAGACCCCAGAATTAGGTGGGGAACTGGGTATCTGACCCCCATACCATGTACACCCCTGACATGCGTGTCCTGGAAATACCTAGAGATGACAAAAAATGGGACTTACTACCCAATATCCTGGCTGAGGATCGGCAATATACAAAGCGCATCGGCTCTGCCTTTTCTAAGGAAAAAAACAGTCAGCCCATTGCTGCTAAAAACCTACCAGCCAAACCTCACAAGTCAGGAGCTTCAAAGAAAGAGGAAAAAAAGTGCCAAGGTCCCTAAGGTGAAAAAAAAAGGCAAGAAAAAATCATGGTAGATTGTAGATGTCCCAGACATTCGCCCGACGCCCAAAAAATGACGGCCTTCAAGCTTGATTGCTTGTGTCTTTGGAGATTGACCCGCACTTGGCACATAACTTTGAGATGGCTTAAACCACCAAAGCCTGCACACCCCATGGGGGTCAGATTCATGGGGTTCGGAAGATTCCCCTATGATAAGGTAAGGTAAGGTAAAGTAAGGTAAGGTAGGGTAGGGTAGGGTAGGTAGGTAGTGGGTAGGTAGATATATAGATTTAAGTAGGTAGATGGATAGATAGAAGCATACGGCAAGAGAGAGAGAGAGAGAGTCAACCACCTTTCGGCTCTGCCATCCATGCGTCACAACAACCAAATATGGGTAGCGTGACAGGTTGGTAGGCTGATCCCATAAGCTGCGTTCATCTGACAACAAAACCAGGCTGGTGTTGACGCTCATCCCATGGCCGAAGCTCGATTCCTAGCAAAAATCATGAACTCCTTAGCAGGATTCTTCAAAAATGATGAAACATGTATGTGTCCCTGGCGTCCCCGTTGTGGAAACAATCAGAAGCATTCAGCTACCTTCCAGGTGGCTCGCTGCGCAGGCATCTGTCCAGCATGATGGGCGGCAAGTCCTGAAGCAGTGCGAATTGGTACCCCAGGAATGCTCACCGAACCTTCTGATCATCAAAGAACCAAAAATGGACAACTGAAAACCCAAGGAATTCCAAAGGAAACCACAGCTGCAAATGATTGTAAATGGGCAGTGTTCCATTTTCAGATTAGATTGCCAATCGTTTAGGTGGGATAACGCTAGGAACACCCCCGCCCTCCTGCCAACATCACAGCTTTGGTGATGTTTGAAAGGCAGAGATCCGGGAACTGCTTCTCAAACGCATCGATGGCCTCAAGTCGATCTCATCGGAGTGATGGCACAAGGCCTTGATTGGGAAGTTTTCAGGTTCATCTTCGGTGCTCTTCGAGCCACGAATGGGAGGCGCAATAAATTATATCAGTCTGCAACAACACGAGCCGCGACAAAATTGAGCGAGACAAACTCCAGAAATGATAATTGAAAATCTAAGTGTTTTTGCTATTTTTTGCTGTTAGCCAGAATTAGATGAATGGACAATTGGCAAAAACACCCTATGACACGGTTTCCTGCAAACTTTCCCTTAAACCGATCCAATGCACAGTCCCACTGCCAATAAACCCCTACAAAGCAGGCACCAAAAATCCACAGACCCAAAGCATTCCCAATCTAACAATTGTTTTTAAGTAGCACCCCTCCCCCCCGTCTTGCACCATTGGGCTGGGTAAAACTTCATGGGATGGGGTGGGCCCCGGGGGCGGCACTAAGGGCTTGTTCTGGACGAGCACCCCCCATCCCCTCGCCCACGCCAGTGCAAAAGTGATAGTGCCGCGTTTGCTGCAGCGGAGCATTTGATTGCTCTCGGCGTTCGGCACGCTGTTTAGTCGTTGCTGTTGGTGTTGCGTTTTTGCGGACGCTTTCGCGCTTTTGTCCGCCGCAGCTGGTGTTTGTCGCTAATTATGGTTGGCGGTTGTGGTTGGTGTTTGTCTTTTGGCGCTTTGGGGCTTCTGCCTGGTTCGGGGCCTGTTGTGTTTCTCTTCCTCTTGGTGGCTGTGGTTGGCCATGGTCCTTTGATGCTGGTCGCTGCTGTTGGCGTTTGTCTCTTGGTGGGTGTTTTTCTTCTGGTGGTTGTGGCTGCTTTTGTTGTTTGGCGCTCTGGGGCTTCTGCTCGCCCTGGGCAGCTGGTGTTTGTTGTTTGGTGCTCTGGGGCTTCTAGGTTGTCCCCTTTGCGTTGTTGGCGTTTGTGTTTTGGCGGTGTTTGTCTTCTTCCCTTGGGTAGCTGCGGTTTGTGGTTGGTGTTTGTCTTTGGGCACTTTGGGGCTTCTGCCCGCTCTGGGGTGTTTCTCTTCCCTTTGGTGGTTGTGGTTGGTGTTGTCTCTTGGTGCGCTGGAGCTTTAGCCTGCTTTGCCGTGTTTCTCTCTCTTCCCTTTTTGGTTGCTGTGGTTGGCACTTCCTTCGGTGCTCCTTCTCCGGCTGAAAATCAGGTTGACCTGTGCTGGGGGATCCAGCTTGCTGATTGCGATGGCATACATATATTATGCATATGTATATATATATATATATACTGTATGTATATATATATATACATATACACCCTATACCTCCAAACCCTGGAAATTTCTCGGGTTTGTGAATAAACCTTGGTTTTGACGGGCAATGGAAGGTAAAACCCGGTTTTACCCCGGAAAACACGGTTTTTGGGCAAAACCCTAGATTTACCCAATTTTTTGCGGATGTGAAGAGGAATTTGACATTAAGGCTCTGCTCATTTGATTTGACAAGCATGGGTGCGGTTTGAAGCAATCTCTTTTCGTGTTTTTTTTGGTAGACTCCACCGGAAATGATACTGTAACATGAAAACTCGGGTGGGGATTGCTTCCAACCTCAAACCCATGATTTACCCGTGTTATAACCGTGATTTACCCGTGATATAACCGTGATTTGCAACCAAAACCCTGGTTTGGAGCAGTTTCTGTACAAAACCGGGAGTTTCCACAACCTGTGATTTACCCGTGATATAGCCATGATCTACCCGTGACAACCCATGTTTTGAAACACGGGTTCGAGCCCCCAAACTGTGCTGATATTTTTCACACTTCTTTATGACATTTGATTTAAAAAAAGGCATGGATGCGCGGAGAAGTCGGACCATTAAGATCGGGCAGTCCCGTCGAAAGAGCCGGACATATCGGCCCACTACTTCAACATACCTCGTGGATCTTCTAGAACAACAGCCAGCTACAATCTGCAGTGAAAAGGGCAAAACCCGGGTTTTACCTGGTAAAACCCGTGTTCACCCCTCACGCCTGGAAATATATATATATTGATGATTTGTATCCAGTTTTTTCTTTTTTTCTTTCTAGTTTGGACCAGCTGAAGCTGGCAGGGAAGACCTTCAATTCAATGACGCTTGGTTTGTTTTACCGGGGCTTGTCTGTCAGATCTGCCGGTGGAGGTGCGCTCCCGGGCTGCAGCTACTGCTGTGAGCCGCCACAACCAACAACCAATAGCACCTGTAGGTTAAACATGGCATGCAGTGATATAATGTGACATACATATCATCCACCGTCCCTTGACTCCAAGCTGCGCCCTGGATCTCAGCTGCCTCCTTCGATGACACCAGGCGCTCAGGCAATCGAAAGGATGGCGCTCTCACGCGCCGTGGGGAGCCGCCGAAAGCACCCAAGGAGAGCATCATGAACGCCAACTTCACCTGAGCCATGAAAAATAACCCTATCCCACCTGATCTTTACTGGTTGGTTGATATTGGTTGATAGGTTTCCCTATGGATTTAGAATAATTCATGGATTAGAACGATTCTATAGAATATATAATTCCCAATAAGCTACGTAGTATAGCCCTTTAGAATAATCAACAAGTTCATGTTTTTAGCGGCTCGCCTGTGCTTAGCTCCCTGAGATGGATGTGTCTGAAAATGGGGATGCACATCAAATAGTGCTTTTCAAAGGGAAAAGGATATAGAGGGGAGGTCCCTTCCTCCGATTGGGAACACTTAACATACTTAACATGACTGGGTATATTTCATGGGCTTTGAGCAACAAAATGCTAACCAGTTGTAGAACCGAGTCCATGGCCTATCTACGATGGGTATGGAGAAACAACGACGCGGAATCAAATGGACTCACAAATCAATGTGGCTTTGTCATTTTGAATGTTAACGGTGAACCGCATTATTTTATTTAGCTTAAAACATGTCATTTGAGTTGCAGCTGGCCAATCAAAAACAAGATGGCAGCTGTCCACAACACCTATAGCAGAATGACCAAAAGTTAAGTCTACAAAACCATTTGAATGAGTTGGAGGCCATACCCCCTCAAGCCCTCATCATTATTAGGAGATTTGGAGGTTTCGTAAAAGGTGGGTACTCCCACATCATTCATTTTAATCTATTTTAATATGATTTTCCATTAACCATCCATTTTGGGGTACCTCCGTTTATGGAAACTCCCATGTGGCAAGGTTCACCTGCTCTTCGCAGTGCTGCCTCCGGAGGGCGAAGCTCAGCGAGGGCAGCCAAGCCATGCGCTGCAGCCGCCGAATGGTCTTGGAGAGTGCGAAGACTCGGTCCATACCTGGGGAGCCCCTGGATCAATGGAGTGGTTTAAGGGAACAAATGCTAGAAACATCTAGAAACCATGAGTTTTTACAGGGAAAACATGGGTTTTTACAAGAGAAACCATAGGTTTTACCGTTTTAATGAGGCCAATCTTTGGTGGAGAATCTTTGGTGGTTGAGAACCCAACTATCAACAATTGGGATTTGACCATCCCAAATGAGAGTTTACTCACCAAATGTGATGATTAATGGATGGGTTTAGAAACCACTCGGCATATGATATTTGGTCGATAATCCTGGATACCGAAAATAGCTGGTTAGTACATATCCCAATTTATGGCTGGGAAGTTCAACGGATTGGTTTCAGGCATCATGAAGCTAAGCAAACTGTATTTTACAAGGTCAGCCACCAATGTTACTTACAATGGGGGTGAACCACAAATCCGCTAAGCACTCAGCTCTTTTGAACCAACGCTACAGAGTAGTACGATGATATGTACACTACATGGTTTTACTGCAGGAGTTTTTACACCCCCCTCGGGCGAGCAGGGACGACTGCGGAGAACGAATAACCCAGAAAAGCATACCCTCGCGGGTAGCCAAATTTCTTTAGTTGGTTTTGAACATTTTGTGCAGTCTTTCAAAGGTCTCTATAAAAAGCTCAAGCCCGTAAAACCCAGCGCAGCTTTGCAAGGAAGGCACATTACCATGCCGCATCTTGCGCTATGCTACAAAAGAAAATCATCGTCTACCTGCGGTTCCAATAGATCCACCGGCCGCCGGCCTCGTCACGGTAATACCAAGCCCCACGCCAGAAACTTCATTCTCGGCGTGCACCATAGTGATCACGATTCCAACTCCAAGAGGCATCCGGGCGACCGGAGCTTGCAGCCTTCGATGTGACTGTGCTTGCTGCTTTTGCAGTGGGCGGTGTCTCAGGCTCCAAGAATGGTCGTGCTCCTGCTTTGGATGTTGGTGGTTCGGGTACAAGAAATGGTGCATTGTTGGGATCAACTGGGGCATCAGCGTGCGAGGCGTCTGCGCGAGCAGAGCTTGAGGCGGCTGTGTCGGCATGTGTGGTGGCGGATGCATCAGCTTCGGCTTTGCGCTTTCGCTCAGCAGTGGGCGCGACCGTGGGGTCGGCCTTGTGACCTCCAGGACCTCCAGCCTTTGCAGCGGCGCTCTGCTTCTCTTTGCGTTCAAGGTTGCCCCGAACCAATGGAAGGTTTTCCTCATACACCTTTTCGAGGAATTCAAGAGTGCCATCAAAAGGAACTTGGACAGTGCCCTTCCAGGTCAACAGGCCACGGTATGCGCCACGACGGCCGATGTAGCTGACGTATTCATCCTCTGTAAAAACGTGGCGGCCGAACATGAAACCCCAGACCTTTTTCCATGTTTTGCGGAACTCAACTGGGAACCCATCCACGCCTCGCGGCTGTGACATGAAAATCAGCTTAGATAAGCAGCTTTCATTTTGGGCATTGGCGGCGACGCCAGCCGAGACCTGAGCTCTAGTCCTTGGGGGATCGGGGAGGTTGCCGTATGCAAACATATCATCAAAGATACAATCCTGCAGGCCCTTCCCCTCACCGTGGATGCGGTCGCAAAAGGTGACATCGCTGGCGAATCTGTCTTCCACATCCTCATATCCCAGCGCTTTTGCACGTCGATGCCTATCGCGGCAGTCTTTGAGGACTGCTGATTCCACGGATGTGATTCCCCTGGGGCCCAGTTCCCGGCGAAGAAGATCGGCTTGCTCATTTGTCAAAGCCGTCAACAAGGTGCCGCTCATCTTCCCATACATTCCGAACCCGGCGAGACTCTGCATTCGCCGTTCAAGGATGCGGGTCCTTCTGTTGGATCTGTCGGCCTCTTTTGTTTCGCCACTTTCGTCCACTGGGAGTGGCTCATATCCACATGTGGTGCATGTCACTTGGCCACTGACGTACTCAACCTGGCAGAGGGGGCATGAGCCCATGAAAGGTTCGCAGTACTTTGGTGCAATGTAAACACGGCGCGTCCTCGCGGACGGCTGGTCAACTTGCATTGGGGCAGTGGCTGCATCATCAGTGGACGTGGCATCGGGTCGCCCCGTGCTGGTGTCATCCATTGGGTCGTCATTTGCATCATCTCGGGCAGTCAGGGTGACCGCTGTGGATCTTGGTGCTGAGGCTGATTCCGCGCCTGTCCATGAACTGGGCTCGAGATTGCTCTCGGCGCGGGACCAAAGCACCTGTCCATCTTCTGAGATGCTGACCAGAAACTGCGGTGGGATGCGTTCTGAACACAAAATACCATCCATTTCTGTGCGACTAAAGATGACACCAGCTTCAACTGCTTGCCGCATTGCGACTTTGACTTCAACTGGACATTTTGCTCTTAATCCAGATCGATATCCCTGTGTGCCGATACAGTGTTCTGCCATGTAGATATGAGCACGGCCACTGTTGACTGTGTCACCGCCGCCTGGGATCAGGCCGTTCTGTGCGATGCTCTTCCAACTGCTTCTCATCGTGCGATGAAAAATAATTTCAGGGACCTCAGTCATGGCACACAAGGGCACGCCAGTGAAGGCGGCTTTTCGCTCGGGGGATACTTGGTTTGAGCAATACACCATGGTTGAATTGGCATAAAGGCCCCCGGCGGTTTTCAAGGCAGCTTCGGAGTGACCCTGAATTGCACGGATTTTCACAGGGTAATACGGCATGCCTAGGCCATTGTCGACAGGAAAATGGGAGATCTTTGCACACAAGAATTGGAACCTACTCTTGCCATGCTTGTCGATCTTCATTGCAGTGCCAAACAGGTTTGCGACGGTGATGAACACATCTGGGGGCACTTCCTTGCGGAAGGCTTTGGCAAAATCCTCCAAGTCAATCCAAAGGTCTTTGTCCATTGGCACCTTGGAACAGGATCCATGCCCCCTGCAAACTTTGTTGACACGAGTTGCAAAATCGGAGAATTTCTTGTCGACACGAGTCTGGCCTGCAATGGTCTCAACGTCGGATGCCGATATCAGCTCCAGCTCATAAGCCGTACCTTCAAAGAGGATCCCGGGCACATCATCCCCGTCTGCATTGGTCACCATTGTATATTGGTATTCAGGCAAATGCTCTTCCATCCAATATGCTTTCACGTGGCCGGATGCATGTTCCTCTAAGCGCGCGGTTGCCCGCGGCTGGTACTGGCTGGATGTGGCTCTCTTGTCATCTGCGGGCTCATCCACTGGTGCTGGTGCTGCTTTCGGTCGCGACTTCAACATGACCTCAGCCGTTTGGACCAGGATTGTTGCTCTGCTGGATGCAGCGGGCTCGCCGTCGCCGGCGGCCTTTGGAGGGTCATCTTTGGGAGGCTCAGCAAACGTGCCAGAAGGCATCGTCTTGGTGTCGATGTAGTCCTCGGTGTCTGGTTGTTGAGCTTCGACGTCCTCCTTGGTGAATGACCTGCCCGTCGGCGTGATGTGTCTTCGGGACTCTCCAAAAAGCAACTTGGTGATGTTTGCACATGTCTCCTGATAGGATCTTGGCAGCTCGTCCAGGACGGCGCTCATGTTCCTCCGCAAATCATCCCATGTTTCCTGGCCACACTCAGTAAGCTGCAAACCAATCCGACCAACCCGCCAGCCGCAATCAATTGCGAAAAGGGTAGCTGTCCAATAGGCAGCAAGACGCGTGCGATTTTCTTCAGAGTTGGCGAAATGCCACTGGTCTCTGAATTCCATTGCATCGGCGTACCCCTTTGCTTTCAGCCACGGATACTTCGGATTGGCGAGCCCTTGCAGGCTGCTGGTAAGAGCTTTAAATCGAGGCTCCAATACATCAAAGAACTGGTCAAAGATAGGATGGATGCCATAATCAGCGGACCAAGGCGCGGTCGTGAGACCGGCCGACTGCAAATCCAACTCACGGGCCTTGTTGATGTACCAAGTCAAGTGGCGCTCACAATCATCCAGGATCGTGGGCCAGTGCCCGTTGGGGCCGTCGTACGGCCAATTTGGATTTTGGGCGATCCCATCCTCTCCTACCAATTCATTTCCGAACCAGGACAAATGCAGGTTGATGCGTGCATCAGGGTAGCGCTCGCGGGCGTCCGCGGCCAATTCAATCCCACGCTTGACCAGCTTCTGCAGAGTTTTGCCCCAAAGCATCTCATGGATGAACTCAGTCACATACTTAGGTTTGCGCTGCCGGAAATGCTCGGACAGGTCAAACTTCTTAAGTGTTTTCCTACGCCCTGTGATCAATGCACATGACGAGTCAGAGACTAAGATCCAGATTACTTCATTGACAGGCATCTCTGGCAACATGATCTTTTCAATGTGGGACTCCTTTGGCAAAAAGCAGAAGCTAAGGTATTCTGCAAGCGGATCCTCTCGACCATAGAACCTCAGGGCCGAAGCCGGTGTCCATTCGGTCATCAGTCCATCCACAAGGTCCTGAGAAGCCTGAGTCTCACCTTCATTGCGCATGGCCAAAGCAAACAAAATGCGATTGTGAAGGAGCAACCATGCTTCTTTGTTAGCCTCACGTGTGGCTTCGAGCGCAGCCTCGCGGCTGGCCGGGTGTGCTGTGGCATATCGCGAGTCAGCCATTTTAGCAGGACAGGCACGAATGACAGCGGGTGAAATCCTTTTGGATGTTTGGCCCACCACAGCTACCCGGAAACACTCATGGAGCATGTCGGTCAACTTGAAGGTATAGTTCTCAGCAAGTTTAAGAGCTTTGCCCCTACTTTGATCATGCTCATGTTTGCCATCACATTTAAATGAGTCTAACACTGCGAGTTCTTTGAAGTTTCCTGCAATAGTCCAACTTTTCTTCATTGGTTGACCGTTGTTTCCAAGAACACCCAACATACAACCATCAAAATGATGAGTAGTCATGGAACGTTCTATAAGGAATTTTCTAACCATCGGCCATCTCCAATATTTGCAATTCTTGGACAGTTCGAATGCTATCAAGGTTCGTTCATCATGAACTTCATCCACAAGTTTGACAAAAGATTTGAACAACTTGGTAAACTGTTTTTGTTGCTCTTTGATTCTTTCTTGACCCTCAACAGTAAGGCCATTCACATTCCCCCATGGGCTACCTCCAACGCAGGGCAACGATGCATAAAGTATCAAAGTGCCGTCATTGAAATCATTTCTGAAATCTTGGACTTGAGAGGCTAGCCGTTGCCGACAGCTGTTAGTGGTACCATCTTCTTTTTCGGTAACCCTAATGCAGTGGCAATCTTCATTGGACTTTCTTGGGGTACTAAGCTTCGAATCGTCAGAGCAGCAAAATTCGATCAACATTCTGGGCTTAAAAGACTTTTGGGAGCCCCCCTGATTCCCGGCAGCGGTTGCTAGTTTTGGCACCTTAGTGGAGTTCGGCACCGCGGTGTGGCGGGCTGCTGCTTCTTCCACCTTTGTCGGGCCAATGCCAATGAGATGAATGGCATGCAACCAAAGGGCTGGTCGGGTAAAAGGTTTTGTAAGAATGTCTGCAACTTGGAAACTGGTTCCTACGTTGAGAAGATCGAACTGTTTACTTTCAAATTGTTGTTTCAACCATTTGAAGTTGATGTTTTGTGTTTTGTTCATGTGTCTCATGGATGCTGATGAACCGGTGGACATGACTGTGATAGTCGCTTGGTTGTCCTCCATAAATTTAACTTGATAAAATTCAGGGAAACTGGCCTTGAGGGAGTTGAGATCCGCAGCACTGCAACCCGTATCGACGTTCCCATTACGGATTTCATCAATTTCGGGGTCGATCCTAGTGAACACGGCATCTTCTTGGGGCTTCGCGGCGTCGCGAGCTGGTTTACCCTGTAGCTTCTTGAAAAGGTTCAACTGCTCGAACAGGGCCAGCATTGGAATGCCTTCAGCTCTCATGCTGTGATTTGCGGCAACTACCTCAGCCTCAGTTGAAGATATGGCAACAACCGTTTGTTTCTTACTGAATGCATTTAAGGGGTAATACGTGTTGGGGCCTACAAGCACAATGGCACTGCCAGTGGTACTCTTGCTATCATGTTCGCCTGCATGATCTGCGTCGGCAAAAAGCCAGAGTTGGCATTCATCAAAGGCATCCCCAATGAAACCCTCTAGAAAGTGGTGCTTTGTACAATGAATGTATGACACCAATCTGTGCAGGGCAACATCGCACTCTATGGACCATTTTGTCACTCTCGATGCTAAGCTTTGTGTGGCACGTAGCAAATCGAACCTTGCCATTCTGGCGGCAAATAGTATCTTCATCAAGATCTTGCTGGCCACTGGCTGGAGTTTGCCAGGCTTTTCATCTTCACTGAGTGTGGGCCGTGCGATGCCAGCATCTGTGAATGGTGTTGGCACCTCTTTTAAGGACGATGGACTGACTTTTGCAAGACTACAGTAATTTTCTACACAGGACCCCAGGAAATCACTCATGTCATACCTCACTAAGTTCACGGGCTTGGCCATGACGCCAGCTTTGTTCTTCACAGCGTGTTCAACCCCCCTGAACTTAGAGGCCTTGGCTTCCTTTTTAGCCTCGCGTTTGTCGCGATGTGGTCCTGGTCTGGCTTTGCTTGCCATTGCAAACTGCTTGAATTTGTCATGTCCGTCCTGTCCATAACAGAAAACTGTTTTTCCTGTCCAGAATTCGTTTGTTTGACTGCTAGATGTTTTCCAATCATCTGTATAAACATCATAGCCCCCCTGATTGTTCCCGTCGGTGATGCTAGGACAACTTTTCAATGTGACCTTTTTGTCAAAGAAAGTTATGCGACTCGTGTTTTGACAAGTTACATCTCCCCCCTCATCAACCGGCTGGTACAATCTTTTTCGGGGTTGTATGTGGTGTCTGATCCATGCCATGTTAGTTTCATCATGTTCCCACCAGTCTTGTGTTCTGTGTTGTGCGGCTGCTGACTTCTTGGCTTCAAAGGCGAATGCAAAAGGGTGTGCCTGCGAAGGCAACCGGATGTTTTGAAATTCACGATGCATACAGCCAAAGTAGCGGTCATACGGCTCAGGATCACCAATGTTCACTGCAGCCTTGGCGCTTGCCCATGCCTTTTCCAGATTGGCGGTAGGGCCAGCCATCTTGAAGTCATCTACATACACAACCAAAAGACAGTTGAGCTCTTGATGATGAAAAATTGAATGCCAAATGTCAGGTAAAATTTGCTTCCAACCCTGTTTTACCACACGGCTATTGAGATGATTTTCCCAAATACCCCCACTATCAGGATGACCATAAAGGGCAAGTAACATAGGAACCATGGGTTGCCAATACTTTTTCTCCCAATCTTTGGGCCATCTGTTGCGTGGAAGTGACAACCATGTGGGCACCCCTGTGAAGAGGGCTTGTATGTATGCTTGGATTGCATCTGCCTGCTGTTTGGAGAATCCGGGCTGACTACCGAAAGCATCTAGCAGCTTTGCTGCTTCCATGGATGCTGGGGAAGAGCCTAACTCGTTGAAGAGTGCGTGATCGGAATTCTCGTCCCTGACATTGTTCCCTTGGAAAACCGTCCTACCCTTGAACTTCCGGCGAGGGTCTGATTCAGGCAATTCAGAACCCTTCTCATAGCAAGCCTCAAAGATTCGACCTAGGTGCACAGTTTGGCCATTGCGACGAGCCTCAGCTACTATGTCGCGGCATTCACGAACACGCTTCTCATCCCAAACACCCTTATTACGGAGATTATCCCACTCCTTATCAAGGGCGGCCTTGGCCTTGGGGTTGCTGGCAATCTCATCTTTTGATACAAGCCTAGCAACTGAAGCGAAAAGCTCGAGTGCGACCTTGAACTCAAGTTCCTTGATCTTCTCTCTGACGAGCTCTCTAACTCGAGGCCGGTGCTCAATTGTGGCAGGCGCGGCAGTTTTTGGCATTGCCGGCATGGAAAACTTTTGGGAAGTGGCTGGAATAATTTCCCAAACATTGCCTACGAGCTTTGCAGTTGCAGGAGGGCATTGAGTTGCCTCAAGCCGGGCCGGTGAAGATTTCTTCTTTTTGCCCTTGCTGCCAGATGACGATGCTGGCTTTTCCTCCTGCTCTTTGGCTGCTTTCTTTGCTTCTTCCTCGATGATCAACTTCCTATCTTGGGGTCCTAACATCTTCCACAGTTCTGAGTCGATCCCCTCCGGACGCTTTGAACCTTTGTAGTTACGTACAATCCGGTGACCATCCCAATGATGTCCATCTGGAATAATTTCACCTTTGGGGGTCAATTTGAGATCTGGAAATACGGGCGCTTCGGGTGCATCAGGCTCGACATCGCTGTCGGCTGGTAGAGGCGTTCCTGGCTCGTATTCATACTCATCTTGTGGCGGATGCAAACTGGACTCAAGAGGCACAGCTTTGGGTGTCTTCGGAATGACCTGGTCCTCGAGGCGATCGGCTTTGGGTGCTTTCGAGTCAATCAGAGCTTTCAAAGGAAAGATGAAACCCTCGGATGGCAATTCCAACCTCTTTGTTCTTTGGATTGTCAGTGCACCCCAGTTGACATGATAATCTGCGGCTTCCAACTTGGCAACTAAGTATTCACCCTTCCAATCATGACCTGGTTGGATGTAATACCCAAGGAAAATTCCTTCATTTGCTGTTGGGGAGAGCTTACCTGATGTGTTATCCAACCTCTTGGGGTTATTCCAGAACAACACTTTGGCACCAAATGGAATGTGCATTGCAGGGAACTCTTCACCAAACCTGAGTTGCCATGGGGATTCACTGCCGTCAAGCTGGGGGCTTGCATTGATCGCGGTCGCGTGATGCTGCATGGCCAAGGGCCACATCTTCAAAGGAAGTCCTGATTGCAACAAGTTGCTCCGGGCACCTTCCAACATCTGACGAACTTCGCGCTCAGCAAAAGACTTTGATGAATCTACATATTCAATGGAAGTTTGGTGTCTGTAACCCAAATCCTTGATGGCCCTGATCAATTCTGGGGAATTGTCAGTGTACACAACTTGAACATCATCCTTTGATCCAATGAAGTGATTCAAACCATCAACACAGCTTTGTGAGTCCTTGGATTGGCTAGGGTAGACATACCGATATTGAGTGTGCAGATCTTTCAACACCAACGCAACTTGCTCCCCCCTGAAACCCTCTTCTACGTTTTTCTTGATGATGACATGATCCCCAATGACGTGGTCACCAAACACTTCAGTTTCGATTCTCTTCTGACCACCTTTCTTTCGTGCCTGAGGTGCCATCATCCTTGCTCGTTGGCAGGTTCTGCAAAAGGGGTTCTTGGGGAAATGCGTGTACTGATGTTGGGTACTTGCAGCTTCAGCCAACAGATCCTCAGTCTTGCGGCTTCGGATGTACTCCTGCTGAGCGTCATCCTCCACCAGCTCGTCCAATTGCTCTTCATCTTGGGCTTCGTCCCGCTTGGCTTTCGAGCTCGACCGTGAGGTCGGCATTGCAAACAACTTTTTGAGGTGCTTATCCTTTTGAAATTGATCTTTGGGATAAACCTTGCAACTATCATCCAAGATTGGGACATGACCTTCGATCTTGAGCTGGACGACCTTGTCATCTGGACGGACTAGGATTGGTTTGCCATTGGCAGGCCATACGAAACTGTAACCCTGATCTACACATCTCGTTCCTACGGAGAGCACAGCTGGGGTATGATCGAGTACATACGGATGCACAGGATCTGGCAATGCGGACAACTTGACGTCAGCAACCTTATTGGCCTCAGTCGAACCGTTGGCTGTGACTAAGGAAATCGGATGCTCGGCTGCACGGCAGTTCTTGGCGCTAACATCCCTCAACATACCCTTGGACACAAGATCGGATTCACTACCTGAGTCGACAAGCCAACTAACGCCGGCCTTTGGCGCGGCTGTGGCAATTGACGGGAAACGACCAATGTCTCTAAGAGCTTTGGGACCGCTAATGAACCTGCACTCTTTGCATGTGATGTCACGTGTATCCTCATTCCAACAACAAAACCCACAACTAGGTACGACATCTGAATCATGAAGTTTCACAGTTTCCTGAAGCTGTCTTGCACGAACCTGAGCCTCATGTTGTTCAACCTTGGATGAAACTGGAACATCTTCAGCTGTCTTATACACCTTAGTGAACTCTCTTGGACGGTGCTTGACTGGGACTTGATGACCAACTGCTTTCACCTCGATCACATGTGGGGCCTTTCGGAATCTAAGACGCTTCATGCTGACACTTGACTCATCAGAGCACGAAGTTGCCTTCGGCTGTTTTCGGACGATGCATGCAAACTTCTGGATCAGGCATGGAGCGGCTGTGGAATCCTTGCTCTTCTTCTTGGGAGCGGGTGAATTGGCCCTTTTGGTGTCTTTGGTGGCGGCAGCAGCTTTGTCATCATGCTTATAAAAACATTTGTCACCACGTCTGCACTTTCCCTGGGCATGATAGATACATGGGGTTTTGGCCATTTCTTCCTTGGACATTTTCTTCCCCTTATCATCTTTGTTGCCCCTTGATGGTGAACGTGTCTTGGTTCTTCTGGGTGATTGAGTTCGAGATTTGTCATCCTTGACATGCTTAAATGGACACTTCTTCCCCTTATCACAGGTACCCTTTTGGAACTTATAGCAAATCTTGTCACCTTTGCCACCTCGTTCCTGCGATCTACCACGACTTGGGGAGCCCTTTCGGCCACCGCGACCATCGCCTTTGGCGGGTGCGGCCTTCGTGTCCTTGATCCCAGCCTTGTTCTTCTCCGCGATGCGGTTCCTGTTCTCCCTTAATCGTTCACGGTCGATCAAGTTCTTCATGGATTGGTGAAGAAAACTATAAGACTTTTCATGGGATTTCTCATGAGCACGGTCAAACATCTCAATGTCATATTTCAGCAACTGACTTGGTCGGATCTGCCTCAACAAGATGTCCCTTAACACAGCATCATCGGGGGTGACAGCCATGCCAGCTAGGGTAGCATCCCATTTGTTGATGAATCTTCGGAGATCCTGGACAGTATCGCCTACTTTGACAACACCCAAAAGATCTTCTACTCTGTAAAAGCTACCTGCTTCTTCTGATGTCTTGAAGTAGTCCTCAAACATGAGCAGAACATACCTTCCCCTGACCTGGATGCCTTTTCGGGATTGCTGCTCTTTGAAATTCAAGATCCTAGTTGCGAGGTCCCCTCCGGCTGAGCGTGTGAGCGCTGCTGATAACTTTGTATCCAGCGTGAGGAACTTCCCAGGGTCTTGGAGTTTCTTCTCCAACTGCTCTCTGGTGCACTCTTGATCATACACCTCATTGAGCCAGAGCCATGCCTCATCCGGGCGATCTGAACAGCTTTTCACTTCATCCCTGACATGATTTTTCCAAGTCCTATACGACTCCGGAGCGGGCATGTTGTTCAGCTTGATGATTTCGGCCTCCTTAGTTTTTGGCTTATCCTTTTCTTCCCTTTGGGTTAAGGCTTTTACCAATTCAATAAGATCTGAGGGACCCATCACTTGCTGTTGCTTGGTTACGCTCTTAGGAGAGTCATTTGGGGGAGTTTTGATAGCTTCAGTGGGAGTGAAAAACCCTGACTGCGTTGGCAATTGGGGCTGGTCGTTGCCGACAGCCGGCTTTCGCTTGGGACTGCCACCTTTGAGCAGCTCATCCAACTTGGCCTTTGCTTCTTGTGCCAACACTGCAGGCGTTTTCAACTCATGAATCGGCTCATCACTGCCTTTGGCAGCCTGTGCGTCGGATGCTTTGGGAGTGGCAATATTGAAGTGGGGCACGCTAGTGGTAGCGGCCGGCTCGGCGTTCTGGACGGATGCTTTCGGAACGGAGGCATGCTGCGCTTTGGCAACATGCTTTAACTGCTCCTGAAGGTCATCGATTTGGTCCTGAAGGCTAAGGTTCTGAGCCGCTGCCTCGTTGATCTTATCGGCCATCTCCTTCTTGTAGTTCTCGAACTCGGTCCTCAAACTGATGAGCCTGGCCTGATCAATTGCAGCCTGATCTTCATATTGCTTCTTTGTGGCAGCTATGGCATTCTTAGCATGTTCAACGGTCTGTGCATAGGAAGCTTCGAATTCACTAGTGATACGTTGCCTTTCCTCTGCAATTTTCTGATCATGCTTTGTGTTTGCCTCTACCTTGAAATCCTCTACTCTCTTGTCATGCGATGCCTGAGCCTGATTTAACCTGACCTCTAACTCGTCGCCTCGTTTCCTTTCCTCGTTGACGGCACTGATGGCCTTACCTTCAACCTCCTGCAACCTTTGCTCATACTCCTGCTCCTGCATTACGAGCCTACTTGACCATTCGTTTCGAATTGCGTCAACTACTCCATGCATTATCTGAAGGTGCCTCTGTTCAGCTTCCCTCATGACTTGCAGGGTGTTCCCACTGGTGATTTGGGAAGGTTGTTTTGTATGAAGGTGAAGTACGCTACAACGGGTTGGAACATTGTTTCGTCATCCATCGGCTCGGGGTTGCCCCCGGCCACATTGGGCACAGCGACAGCCGATGGACCTGACCCTGGAACGGCGAGAGGAAGGTCGGTTGGGGTCCCCATAGCAAAGTAGTGAGACTACGGCTGATAACCTGTATTTTACAAGGTCAGCCACCAATGTTACTTACAATGGGGGTGAACCACAAATCCGCTAAGCACTCAGCTCTTTTGAACCAACGCTACAGAGTAGTACGATGATATGTACACTACATGGTTTTACTGCAGGAGTTTTTACACAAACCATTCTTAAGGTGTGTCTGGCATTCAACCGGAGAAGAAAAACACGTTTTTCCAGTACAGGGAAACTTTGGTCATCAGGCTCAAGAATTGCCTGAATGAGAATCCAAACATCATACATACAATATAATATATATGTATATATATATATCCAGTATCCTGCAGAATGTCCAAGTAGTTTCCTATCTTGACCACCAACCCAGCAAAACCAACAACCACAGGCACCCCAGTGGCCTCCAGTGGAATCTTTGGCCACATCGCATCAAACCTTGACATTCTGAGAAACGTTGACTACTTCAAGGATATGGATGGATATGGAAATGGTGCTTTTTGAACCATACATATATAGTTATATAGCTCAGAGACGCTTAGGGCAACTGTATTGCTGGATCTATATAGATGGCCATGGGCCAAAATCTAAGACCCATTGGGCCACAAATCTTGGTCCATTTTTATTTACAAAACAAGTAGCAAACCAATGTATAGCGACCAACTTACACTTGGAACCTAGTTTGGGAAAACATAGAAAAATGGAGGCACAATAATTCGACCAGGTTCTAAGTGTACACTTAGAAACCCTAACAAGTCAACACTTAGAACCAAAACATTTTTTCATTAACACTTGGAACCTACCCCAATTTTATTTTTCATTAACATTTAAAACCTACCCCAATTTTAACATCTATCCAGCTTATAGAGTGTAGGCCGGTCACCCTATATATATATTTATATTTATACATATTCATATAATAATCATCGAAGAAATTGTGGTGAAATTATCTTGGGGCTTGCTTTTTTAAAAATGTCTCTAAGGTTTCTCCAAGTTTTGTTGTATTTGATGGCACCCGCCGCATTCCGCAGCCATGTCGAAACTTCCTTATGTGTATGCATACATGCGCATTTCTAGATAGTTTCAACTTTTCCCCAAAGACATGTATATATGCAATAAATAAATAAATAAAAAAATATATACACACGTACATGTGTGTGTGTCGTGTGTTTTGGTAGTTTTTTGACTTTATATTCAAGAAGTAGAGGTTCTAAGTGTTAGGTTCCCCAAGGAATACGACCGCATAAAATTTGCAGCGAAGCATCCCAAATTGTGTACATATTTCATTCAAAACTCTGTTTATTTGTGATTGTTCAATCCATATCCATACATACATCCATACATACATCCACACATACATGCACATTTATTCAAAATTAGTTTTTTTTCCAAAGATATGTATATATAACATATATATATGCATATGTGTGTCGTGTGTTTTGGAGGTTTTTTGAATTCATATTCAAGAAGCAGAGGTTCTAAGTGTTAGGTTCCCCAAGGAATACGGCCATATAAATCTTGCAGCGAAGCAGAGCATCCCAAGTTGTGTACTTATTTCATTCAAAACTATGTTTATTTGTGATTTTTTGATACATTGCATCCATACATACATACATGCATGCATACATGCACATTTATTGGTTGATTGCACTTTTTCCAAAGATATGTATTTATTATGCATATATATATACATACATTTGTGTGTCGTGTGTTATTTTTATGTTTTCTAGAAAGCATATTCAAGCAGCAGAGGTTCTAAGTGTTAGGTTCCCCAAGGAATACGACCACATAAATCTTGCAGCGAAGCATCCGAAGTTGTGTACATATTTCATTCAAAACTATGTTTACCTGTGATGCTCCATACATTCATACATCCATACATACATACATGCATGCTTGCATACATGTTTTTTATTGATATGTTGAACCTTTTTCCAAAGAAATGTATATACGATGTAAATAAATATATATTTATAACTACATGTGTGTGTGTGCCGTGTGTTTTCTAGAGTTCATATTCAAGAAGCAGAGGTTCTAAGTGTTAGGTTCCCCAAGGAATACGGCCATATAAATCTTGCAGCGAAGCAGAGCATCCCAAGTTGTGTACATATTTCATTCAAAACTCTGTTGATTATGTTTCTTCAATCCATATATCCATACATATCCATACATACATACATCTCCACATACGTGCACATGTATTGATAGTTTGAACTTTTTTCCAAAGGCATGTATACACATACATCTGCGTGTTGTGTGTTATTTTGATGTTCTCCAGAATTCATATTCTAGAAGCAGAGGTTCTAAGTGTTAGGTTCCCCGAGGAATACGACCACATACAATTTGCAGCGAAGCATCCCAAATTGTGTACATATTTCATTCAAAACTCTGTTTATTTGTGATTTTTCAGTCCATATCCATACATACATCCATACATACATCCACACATACATGCACATTTATTGGTAGTTTGATTTTTGTTCCAAAAGGATATGTATATGATATATATATATATATACTCTTTCATGAAAACATCAAAATAACACACGGTATACCTGGAGAACCAAAACCCTAAGAATTCTTCGGGTCAACGCAAGAACCTGAAGTATTTCGGAAAAATAAGAAAACCTCGGTTTTCGATTGAAGACTTTGGGTATTGATTTTGAACTCGTACTTAACCCGTACCTAACCCGTACTTTCAGAATAGGTTAAAATACCCCGGGTGTGTTAGGTTCCCCAAGGAATACGACCACATAAATCTTGCAGCGATGCATCCCAAGTTGTGTACATTTTTCATTCAAAACTCTGTTTGTTTGTGATTTTTCAATCCATATATCCATACATACATCCACACATACATGTTTTTTTTCGATAGTTTGATCTTTTTTTGGCAAAGATGTGTTTATATATTCTAAGATATGTATATATATATATATACACAATATACATAAACATATTCATTCATATGTGTATATATATATATGTATGATGTTTCCTAGATTTCATATTCCAGCAGCAGGGGTTCTAAGTGTTAGATTCCCCAAGGAATACGACCACATAAATCTTGCAGCGAAGCATCCCAAGTTGTGCACATATTTCATTCAAAACTCTGTTCACATCCATACATACATGCATGCACACACACACACACATTTATTGATAGCGCGAACTTTTACAAAGACATTTATTTTGATATACAGTATGGCAGAGTTTAAGTGTATATATATATATGTATGATATGTGTTTGTTCACATATAGTGACTGACTTACATTTTGGAGCAAACATAACCAAACAAGTTCTAAGTGTTTGTTTTTTTTGGCGAAAATCAACACTTAGAACCTCAAATTTGGGAGGTTCTAAGTATTTGCTCCAAAAGTTTGGAAAATTAGGTTCTAAGTGTAGGTCAGTCGCTATAGACCGTCCCATTCTGGGCTACCATGGCCTACCCAGGCAGTTCACCCAGGCACATTTGTGGCGCTCTCATGTGTCCAGGCACAGGCTCCGCTTGTTCACGTGTCGCTTGAAGCTTAGGATGAATTTCAGGAACATCTTGACTGACGTGTTCATCATGTTCATCCACCTGTGGCATCATGCGCTCATATTGAGGCTGGAATTTGGGACCTGCTCAACAGAACTGATTCCTCGCGCAAACATTAATATCGATTCTATATGGCCGTAGTCTTCCTGGTAACCTGTCCCATAGGCAACCAGGTTTTGGCGATGGTTCTTACATGAACCAGGCTGCCAGCCTGGAACGTTAGGGTGCCACAACAAGTTGGAGTCGCATCCCAAAACGGGCTGTTTAGCATATTCACCGTGAAACATTGCCATAAGTTGATGTAAACTAGGGTCCCCCCGTTTTGAACAAATCCATCTCATCTTGTGTGCACCAAGCCATGATAGGGCCTGATAGGGCATACCAGTTTCCATTCGTCCCTTCGATACCCCCCAAATTAGAGTAACATTTTGATGAGGATAATTATGATAAGCCAGATGCACCCTATTCTCACAAACCCTCATGAGAGATCCCATACGCAAATGCTACATCAGGAATCAATCGTTGATGTTTTACACAAAACGCTCTACGCCTCGGTTAAGATTTTGGGGGCTCCCCAAGCAAAGAGAAAATCGCGTACAGAATGATTATAATGTGGCAAACCTTAAACCCCAATCCATCCCTTAAATCATTATAAATGGGTGGTATACACCATCAACCTATGGGTGGTTGATTATTGATTTGCCCACATTATACCCAGCCTCCTGGTTGGCCAATCTTAGAGTCGCACTTGAAGCTTCAAGCTGGTGTGCAAAAACAAATCGATTGATACTTGATATCCAAAGATTAAACAACTATATAAATATTATATAAATATTACTAAACGTGAAAATGTACATGATTGAATTAAAAATTAATGTTGTATACCGATTAGTGTCCTGGGACTCTATCGTGAGAAATTTTTCAAAAATAATTCAGTATCCTGTGAATGGTGGGGGGGGCCTCTATTGTGAGAATCTTTTTTCTCAGATCCATTTTTTTAAAGGAGGAAATTGAAATCAATTGAAATAATTTGAGAATCAATTGAAAGTAAATTGAAATTAATTAATTGAAATAAATTGAAAGTAAATTGAAAATCAATTGAAATCAATTGAACATCAATTGAAAGTAAATTGAAATAAATTGAAGTAAATTAACATCAATTGAAAATCAATTGAAAGTAAATTGATTTCAATTGAAATCCTTACTTAAGTTGACTATGCTAAAAATTGTCGAGGGGGGGCCCAGAAAATGCCGAGTTATTGAGAAGACTAAAATTGTTGAGGGGGGGGCCACACTAATCAGTATTCGACATTAATCAAATTACAACTTATATAAACTTAATTAAGCAATTCTACTTGCTAAACTGCCCAGGCAAGGTTTCCCCAGTTGTGCAGACCTTTTCGGACCAGAGGCGAAAGCACCTCTGTCGCCGTGGCTCTCCGCTGCTCCTGGCGTGCGAAGCACGCAAAAAGGACCGCCTGTAAGCCAAGTGACCTAATCATGCAAAAAAGAATAAAACCAAGATATCTACTATATATATATTGATATATATTAAAACAAAAGAATTACTTGGGTTCCCTGTATGTACATGATTGTACATGAACAGTATCACAACTTAAACAGCTTAAATCATGAACAGCTAGTGCCCAGCCCGTTGCTGATTCGCGCCTCATCATCATGTAAAAATGCAGCGGCACTGGCCTGCGAGGCCAAAGTCTGATCTGGATTGATTCTACTGGCTGGCCGCGAATACCATTTCTATGTACAAAATGTATACATTGTTTTCTGCATAGTTTAAAGTTTAAAGTCATCGCGGCTGTAGGCCTTTGTGGCCACTGTCACCATTTGTATGTACAAAATGCATTGTTTTCTGCATAGTCTAAAGTCCTCGCAGCTGTAGGCCCTTGTGGCCAAAAAATGGCACCCGCTGCGAGTTGCCAAAAAGTTCCTTCAATCAGCGTTGCTTCAACGAGTCTCATGGCACCACGTGGCTTAGAGCTGGAAGCTTGGAGTGGACTTGGAGATCTCCAGCTCCTCCTCGCTCATGTCTGCACTGATGGATGCAAACAAGGGAGTGGACAGGTATCGCTCACCGGTGTCTGCCAACAAGGCCACCAAAACAGACCCCTCTGGAGCCTTCTTGGCCATCTCAACTGCGGCATACATGGAGGCACCTCCAGAAATGCCAGTGAAGATTCCCTGGGTCTTGGCTAACATTTGGCTCATCTGAATGGCAGCATCACCTGGAATCGGCACATATTCATCATAGCCAGTGGCTGCAATGCCCTCCTCCATAATCACTGGGATGAAGTCCGGTGTCCAGCCCTGGATGGGGTGTGGCTTAAAGGCCGGGTGGGATCCGGTGGCGCTGCCATCATCGTCACGTTCACTCTTGGTGCCCGAGTGGACCAATGGAGCGTCCGCCGGCTCGCACAGGCAAATCTTGATGCCAGGACGTTTCTCCTTCAACGCCTGCCCAGAACCGGCAAAGGTGCCACCCGTGCCGTAGCCCAGGACGTAATAATCCAACTTCATGCCCTTAAAGTCGTTCAAGATCTCCTGGCCAGTTGTGTCGAAGTGACACTTCGCGTTGGCTTCGTTCTCGAACTGGCGGCACAAAAACCAGCCATGCTTCTCAGCCAACTCCTTGGCTTTTGCCACCATTCCGCTGCCTTTGCTGGCCTTTGGGGTGATGATCACCTTTGCGCCCATAAATCGCATGAGCTTGCGGCGCTCGATGGAGAAGGGCTCAGCCATGGTGATGACACATTTGTAGCCCCTCTGCGCGCACAGCATGGCCACAGCGATGCCGGTGTTGCCGCTGGTGGCCTCGATCACGGTGTCTCCCGGCTTCAACTTGCCAGTCTTCTCAGCATCCTCGATGATGGCGCAGGCCAAGCGATCCTTCACGCTGGACAAAGGGTTGAAATACTCCAACTTGGCATAGATGGTGCGACCCTTTGGGCAAATGGCATCCGAAATCTTCACACACGGAGTGTTCCCCACTGTTTCGGTGATGTTATCATAGACACGTCCGCGGCCCTTGCCGCGATCTTGGTAGCCGGTGGGTGAGGGAGAGGAAACCAATGCAGCAAAGCAGGACATCTGAACTGCTCGCCAACGGCCCGTGAGTTTCGCACCGCTTTACATAACTGGGCCAGAGTGCTTGAGCCAAATGTTCATTTTCAATGATTGTGTAGACACATCCAAGGACATTTAAATACAGTAGATACTGTATAGCTCTCCGGCCTCCGGATCTTGAAAACATAAATTATAGAAGTATCGAGAGTATAGACGTATCGAGAGAGCGAGAGAGCGATCATTAATGGATCATGACAAATCCTAAAATAAATCATCAAACAGCCCACGTAAACATGTCCATATATATATATATATACATGTATCAAAAACCGCACTACTGTATCCTTGCGTATCCGTCAATTTGATATCACTTCCTGTCAAGGATCAGTTGGCAGTTTCCCGTTTTCCCCAATGAAAACCAGCTTCTTGGCTGTGGGGCCTCCACACCCCTCGGCACCTGAACTGCGAGCGAACCAGACTGCACGCTCTGCATCGGATGGAACTCATCCAATCACCTGGGCAGTGCCCTGTCTGAGGGGCTTTAACCTGGTGTGAAGTCTCAACCCATTCCAAGCTCCGCAGGGGGCCTCATGTAAACATGATTAAGCATGGTTGACCTTAGACCACACATCCATCCACCAAGCATCACCAATGGATCCAAAATAAGTCATCAAGCCGAAGCCAGTCTTGACACGAACAAAACTGAACTACGTTGGAATGGTGGGTTGAAACTTCAAGCACCAAAAAAAATGACAAATATTGTTTGATGCATGCCCCATTGCACTAATTCCCTGACAGTCCTTTTCAGTCATCAGAGCTGAGCTGACCAGCAAAAACTGTGGTGGTCAATCCTTCGCCCATGATAATCCATAAATAATGTATATGTCTATACATATCTCTACCCTTGTGCCCAACATATTCAACGAAACTGGCTAGACATTGTGTTTTGCCTTTTCCTCTTCCCTGTCAAGCAGGTCAAGCAGCAAAACTTCTGCGGATCTCCACCCACGGATCCAGAAAGTCCCAGAAATTGCATCCATTCCGGGCTGTTGATGATGATCTCCTTTCGTTCCCAATTTTGCGGATATTCATGCTGTGACCATGAAAAAAATCATGGAAGTATCCAATACTTCAATGATTTCGTAGCAGGACATTTCAGATCATTTCACCAGTCCTTAAGTAGATTGTTGTTTCAATTTCATTTTTCTTTTCCTCGCGCCTTTTTGCAACTGTGCAATGCATGCTTTCCTGTGCAACCACTTGGTATCAGTTTGCGCACATTATCTTAAAAAAAGGTTTCACATCACGCCCGCAATCCATCCGCATGTTTTGTTTTAAACATCAAACAGAACAGGTCGCAACACGCAATGATCATATCATCTGTGGTACTCTGGGCCTTCGATTTGGATCCATACCCTGAGTAGTCTCCTAAAATTGTAAAATTTAGGTTGGCCAAAATTTACGTTTTTTTTTTTAAAAATTCAGGTCGGGAAAAACTGTTTTTACTTAGTAGGTATTTACTATTGAAAAATATGTATATACCGTATATCCAAATTTATTTAGGTATATATCTATTTTTCGTCATATTTTTCATACAAATATATTGACACAAACCTAATAGCTGTAATAGCGAGCACGATCTAGAGCACGATTTTTGGCACGAAGGAGAGCACCAAAAAGCACCATCTAGAGCACGATTTTGGGCACGAGGGAAAGCACCAAAAAGCATGATTTGTGGCATGAGGGAGAGCACCAAAAAGCACGATCTAGAGAACGGTTTCTGGCACGAGGGAGAGCACCAAAAAGTACGATCTAGAGCACGGTTTTTGGCACGAGGGAGAGCACCAAAAAGCACGATCTAGAGCGCGATTTTTTGCACGAGGGAAAGCACCGAAAAGCACGATTTTGTGCACGAAAGAAAACGCTCAAAACAACCTTCGCCCAACATATAAAGAAATCCTTTTTTTGATTGTTACAGCTATTAGGACGGACTCAACAAACATACTAATACTATCTAATACTTTTTGATTATTTTTTGTGTTTTTTTGAAGTTTTTGCTCTTGGTTTTCTTAACATTTTGAATGGTGGTCTTGTTGGCATTGTTCAATTGCAATACTGTTTTCCATGTTTTATTTGTTGTGATTGTGGTGATGGTTGTGTTTTGATGATATTTTTCTAATGATGTTTGTTTTCTGTTTGCTGTTTTTTTGGTATGTTACATGAGCTTTTTGTACTTGGGCATGTTAGTTTTGTGTGGTTATTTGCTGGTTATTTTTGGGACCTGTGTCTGTTACTTGAGCTTTTTGCACTTGGGCATGTCAATTGTGTGTTTACTTGTGCATCTTGGATTTGGTTTTCGATTCCTTATATGAGGGTACTGTTTTGTGTTTACTTGAATTTGTTCTTTGATATTTTTTACTTGCGACAAGTGCTTTACTTGAGAGATGTTTCTGTTACTTGTGTGATGTTTCTGTGTCTCATTGTATTTACTTGAGCATGTCCAAGTGTAAGTTGCAGACTGTGGATCTTTTCCATGGGTAGAATCTGCATGTCAATATTGACTCAAGTAATTCATGTGTGAGTCATGTTTTCTTTTCTAGTTGGTCCTAGTTGGTCGCCATTTTGGCCTTGTGGGCATTGAAACCTTTGTAGAAGGTCTTGGCCTTCCTTTGACTTGGAGCATGGCTGTACTAGATGTTTTATTGCTGTTATTTTCTATGTGTTTTTTGAACATCAAATCTTCATTGGTTTCCCTATGCAATTTTTATGCACTTGTATGCAGTTTTTATGCACAATTTATGCACTTTTTGTGCACTTTTTATGTGCTTTTTAAAAACGTAGAAAGAGTGCATAAAATTCACATAAAAAGTGCACGAGGATTTGACCAAAATCAACGCAAAATAGCAGAGAACAACATCAAAACCACCCAAAACCAGTGTACTTTCATTTTAAATAACACCAATATCACAGAAACATCAAAACCTAATATACTTTTTTAACTTACGTAGTGTATATCAAGGAAATCAGTGAAGTACCTTCCATGTTCAGTAGATACGGTTAGCGGGTAGCACAAGTAAGACAATTGGTCTGGCAAATCCTCAAGTAATAAAAAGTAATCTGCAAAGGTCTTCCATTTTCTCAAGGACATATGTAGAAAACAGAAACAGTGCAATATCTCCAATTCCCTCAAGTAAGACATGTTTTGATATTATTGTGCCAAACCTGACCCGGCACAATAAGCAAAAACACAATGTCCATCTTTGTTTTTTGCAGAAAATCACCGAAATGGTGTTTTTGCTTACGCACCTGCCCCGATACTATTCTTATACAAAAGCACCAGCTCCATATATTTTTCGGGGGACATTGGTGTTTTGCTTATTGTACCAGACCTGACTCGGTACAATAAGCAAAAACACCATTCCAATATGTAATCAGCCAGGATCCCAAGTAACACTCAGGTAAGACATGGTCCACAAGTAAACAGCCAGGTTTTCAATACACTAGATGGTGATGGCAAGAAAATGCACCAATTCAGTAATTTCACTTGAAACCATTTACTTGAGTCTTCTTACTTAAGCCCTCATACTTGAGCATTGTCTTGAAGTTCTTTTGCTTAAAACCATCTTCAATGAGTACAAGTTCCTTGGGCATGGTGTATTTACACCCCAAGCTTTTCCAAAAAAGAACAAATCGTAAACCTATATAATGCATCGATTCCATCTCAAACATGATATTTTCCAATGCTAACTATAACTAACTCTGTATGCTTAAAAAAACATATATAATTACCAAAAAAACAAGCTTTAGAAAAATGAAGAAACATTAGGTATAAACCTAAATTAATGTAGGTATATACCTAAATCAATAAACTGATCTTGACTTTTTAAACTTTTTTTAACCTATTTGTTTTGATTTACGTAAATTGAACAAATAGTAAATTTACTATTTTTGGAGACTCAGGGTAGCCACATGGCGACATGAAGCATATTGTGCTATACATGCATATACTTAAGGTGAAAAAGCCAACCATATCCAGCCATCCCTAGCCAAATCTCGCGTCTGCACAACACCAGAAAGCCCACCACCCGACCAAACGGCAAGCCGTCCTCCCACGCTCTGCCACGGGATGGATCGCTAATCCAATGAAGCCTGGATCGCAAGGCTTCATGGTCTTCCCCGATCCTTCCAACCGAAAGGACGGAACAGTGAAACATCTAAAAATAGTGGCAACTTATACTTACTTCGCTACCTTTTAAAATGGGTTGTCGGATGTTAGTCGGGCTTACCATAATTCAATGATATTTCGATCTAAAATGGATATTCTCCCAAATGGATCTGATCTAAATGGGATGTGAACAAGATGTCAAGTAGAGCGGGTCCCACATGGCTTTTCGTAAACGGGTAAACCATCCTCAAAGGAATTACACCTTTTCCCCGCGTAGAAACCCAGAAAAGAAGACAAAAAGACCAAAACAACACCAGAAAGCTCGGGTTTCCTGATTTCCATAGCACAAAAACAATCAGTTTGCTGATTTGCTGTCCAGTGGCTCATCAAGGACCACCATCAGTGGCAGCTCTGGCTCTGTAAAGACTGGGGCCTTCCCAGGATACCTCGGCGATGCGCCATGGGTCAAACATAAAATGAAACAACAAAAACTTGCAATAAATGGTTCCTTTTTAGTTTTTTTTCTCCAAAGTGTTCTTCATTCTTAATGTTTTGTGAAAGCAATAAACACCTGCAACAAAAACAAACACAAAGACCACAAAGAACAATTATTCTTACCTTTTGTTTTGCTCTTGTTACCGCTTGTTGTTGTTTTTTCTCTCTAATCGGTGTTGTTGTTTTCTCATGTTTGTTTCCGAATTTGAAGCCGAAACTTGCCAAACAATCTTAAACCATGCATACAACCCAAGGCAGCATCATTGAAAATCCCTTGGGGAGCTGAATCTGGCTGAAGCAAGTCGCCTGGAATCTGCCCCTTGTCAAACTTCCGTGCCTTTCAGAAATATATATATATAATATACGAATATCTCTACTCAAGCAAAAATGACATCTCTTTTCCACTCCATGTTGTTTCAAGGTGTTTCAAGTTTCCAACAGGACAACCCTATATAAATTCTATAGCTTAAAGCCTCATGTTCCCATAAATATTGCCATTTTCGTCGGTGGTTCTTTCCCCATTTTTGTTGCACCGTGCCAATGCCGCTGGTTTCGTGGCAGGCTGCAGCTTGTTTCGTAGGATCTCTGTTGTCATCACCTTACGGAAGTTAGGACACGGATATGTGTGCTGGAACGGCATTTTTCTTCAAAATTCGGTGTGTCTGAAAATGGGGCGGGATACCAGATTTTTTAAAGCAATTTTAAATGGGGAGGAAATGGTTGATTATATAACTCCAGTGGAACTGGGGACAACTCCATTGACAAACCCATTGAAATCTTTGGATGGAACCCACCATCAGAGGTAGGTAGAGGTCTTGTTGTTGCCAACACCCCAAAAAAAAGAAAAACATGCCAAAACATATGTTGGTGAACTACTCAAAGGGTCCCTTTTGCGACCCATCAAAGTCCCCATCAAAGGGATTCAGCCTTGGGGAAATTATCGAAAGCAAACAAAACGACTCTGCACAGGGCGAAACACCACCAGCGGCGCGTCTGGAATGATGCAATGATCACCAGTAACCTCAGCATCAGCATGCATCATGCTGGAAAACCCACCATGTGTACATCATTTCTTTTTGGGAAACCAAGGGGTTTGCATATCTGTGTTAATCTACTGAAGGAGTGAGCGGGGGCATATTTGTGTACAAACTTCCAGTAATAGGGGTAAACGTTGCGGGGACCTATGCTTGAACCCAGCAGCACACATGCATCACGCTTTTGTAAGGTCAGCTGACTCATGAACACAGGTCGCAAAACTATAGGTCCCAAAACTATAGCAGCCCTGGTGTCAGTTAGGTCCATCTTCAACACCAAACCCAAGATTTCACTGTGCGTTTGAGTTGCTACGACTATCTTTTTCAATTTTTCAGCATTCAACGTTTACATGTTCTATCATTTTCTTATCTTTGCAATTTAAGGACACTTGAACACATCTGGACACTTCTTTTAATCATGCTAATCTCATATAAAGTCAAGTTAGAATTAATCATACCCGCCGGATTAAACAACCTCAACTGCCCCCCAAAAAAATGTTATTTAAAAACAGGTGATCCGCTTGGATTAAACACTTTTTTGCCTGGACCTAATTAATCAAGAGGCCGGCACCCCGTGGGGGAGTGAATTTTCATTAATAATGATGATAAATCACTGTAAATACCGATGTCTTATGCATTTGGAGGGTCTAAAACCCTAGTAAAACATATTTTTTTCATCATGATCTTGACATGAGATATACAAAAACATTGACACGCACCAAAAAAAAAACAAACCACTAGATGCACCAAACATCGACAGGCACCAAAAAAACAAAAAAACAAAAATTCCAGCAACTACTCAGAAGTGGACCCATAGTTCCCGGAAATTTTAGTTTTTTTGTTTTTTTTGGTGCCTGTGCAGGTTTGGTGCATCTAGTGGTTTGTTTTGTTTTTTTGGTGCCTGTGCAGGTTTGGTGACTCTGACTTCACAAAACATTGACAGGCACCAAAAAAAAAACCAAACCACTAGATGCACCAAACATCGACAGGCGCCAAAAAAATCAAAAAAACCAAGCATTCCAGCAACTACTCAGAAGTGGACCCATAGTTCCTGGACATTTTATTTTTTTTTGGGTTTTTTTGGTGCCTGTGCAGGTTTGGTGCATCTAGTGGTTTGTTTTTTTGTTTTTTTTGGTGCCTGTGCAGGTTTGGTGACTCTGACTTCACAAAACGTTGACAGGCACCAAAAAAACAAAAGAAACCAAACCACTAGATGCAGCAAACACCGACGGGCACCAAAAACACAAAAAAAAACAAAAAATCCAGCAACTACTCAGAAGTGGACCCATAGTTCCTGGAAATTTTATTTTTTTGTTTTTTTTGGTGCCTGTGCAGGTTTGGTGCATCTAGTGGTTTGTTTTTTTTGTTTTTTTGGTGCCTGTGCAGGTTTGGTGACTCTGACTTCACAAAACATTGACAGGCACCAAAAAAAAAACCAAACCACTAGATGCACCAAACATCGACAGGCACCAAAAAAAACAAAAAAAAACAAAAAATCCAGCAACTACTCAGAAGTGGACCCATAGTTCCTGGAAATTTTAGTTTTTTGTTTTTTTTGGTGCCTGTGCAGGTTTGGTGCATCTAGTGGTTTGTTTTTTTTTTTTGGTGCCTGTGCGGGTTTGGTGACTTTGACTTCACAAAACATTGACAGGCACCAAAAAAAACAACAAAACAAACCAAACATCGACAGGCACCAAAAAAAACAAAAAAACCAAGCATTCCAGCAACTACTCAGAAGTGGACCCATAGTTCCTGGAAATTTTAGTTTTTTTGTTTTTTTTGGTGCCTGTGCAGGTTTGGTGCATCTAGTGGTTTGTTTTTTTTGTTTTTTTGGTGCCTGTGCGGGTTTGGTACATCTATTGGTTTGTTTGTTTTTTTCCTCACATTGACGTGTGGGGTTTTTGTTTTTAGTTCTGTATCCGCCTTCCTCCTCCGCCTCCCGTCCTCCTCTCTCACTCACTCTCACTCTCACTCTCACTCTCACTCTCACTCACTCTCACACTCTCTCACTCTCACACTCTCACACTCTCACACTCTCACACTCTCACACTCTCACACTCTCACACTCTCACACTCACACTCTCACACTCTCACACTCTCACACTCTCACACTCTCACACTCTCACACACTCACACACTCACACACTCACACTCACACTCACACTCACACTCACTGTCACACTCACACTCTCACTCACACTCACACTCACACTCACACTCACACTCTCACTCTCACTCTCACTCTCACTCTCACTCTCACTCTCACTCTCACTCTCACATTCACACTCACACTCACACTCACACTCACTCACTCACTCCCCCGCTCACTCACCCACTCGCTCGCTCACCCACCCACGCACTCACTCACTCACCCACTCACTCACTTACCCACTCACTCACCCACCCACTCACTCACTCACGCCTGCGTGGCAGGCGTGGGACAATGTGCACTGCCAAGGGGTCGGATGTACGCCCTGGCGTCCCTTGGGCTCCGCCTCTTTTGCGTGGCAGGCGTGGGACAATGTGCATTGCCAAGGGGTCGGATGTACGCCCTGGCGTCCCTTGGGCTCCGCCTCTTTTGCGTGGCAGGCGTGGGACAATGTGCATTGCCAAGGGGCCCTGGCGTCCCTGCGTGGCAGGGGCTCCGCCTCTTTTGCGTGGCAGGCGTGGGACAATGTGCACTGCCAAGGGGTCGGATGTACGCCCTGGCGTCCCTTGGGCTTCGCCTCTTTTGCGTGGCAGGCGTGGGACAATGTGCACTGCCAAGGGGTCGGATGTACGCCCTGGCGTCCCTTGGGCTCCGCCTCTTTTGCGTGGCAGGCGTGGGACAATGTGCATTGCCAAGGGGTCGGATGTACGCCCTGGCGTCCCTTGGGCTCCGCCTCTTTTGCGTGGCAGGCGTGGGACAATGTGCACTGCCAAGGGGTCGGATGTACGCCCTGGTGTCCCTTGGGCTCCGCCTCTTTTGCGTGGCAGGCGTGGGACAATGTGCACTGCCAAGGGGTCGGATGTACGCCCTGGCGTCCTTGGGCTCCGCCTCTTTTGCGTGGGAGGCGTGGAACAATGTGCACTACCAAGGGGTCGGATGTACGCCCTGGCGTCCCTTGGGCTCCGCCTCTTTTGCGTGGCAGGCGTGGGACAATGTGCACTGCCAAGGGGTCGGATGTACGCCCTGGCGTCCCTTGGGCTCCGCCTCTTTTGCGTGGCAGGCGTGGGACAATGTGCACTGCCAAGAGGTCGGATGTACGCCCTGGCGTCCCTTGGGCTCCGCCTCTTTTGCGTGGCAGGCGTGGGACAATGTGCACTGCCAAGGGGTCGGATGTACGCCCTGGCGTCCCTCGGGCTCCGCCCCTTTTGCGTGGCAGGCGTGGGACAATGTGCACTGCCAAGGGGTCGGATGTACGCCCTGGCGTCCCTCGGGCTCCGCCTCTTTTGCCACCCACCCACTCACTCACTCACTCACTCACCCACCCACCCACCCACTCACCCACTCACCCACTCACCCACTCACCCACTCACCCACTCACCCACTCACTCACTCACTCACTCACCCACCCACCCACGCACGCACGCACGCACGCACGCACTCACTCACTCACTCACTCACTCACATTCTCATTCACTCACCTGTGCATGCACATACATATACACACACACACAAACTCACCCACCATCACCCCTCCATCACTCTTATACTTCCTCTTCCCTTCTTGCTTTTCTATGCTCAGTCTAAGTCTA
>CAMXCT020000980.1:12500-38674 GCA_947184155.2 Cladocopium goreaui | reverse complement strand
ATGTGCCACTGCCTAAGGGGTCGGATGTACGCCCTCGTCCCCTTGACTCCGGCCCTCTTTGACGTGGCAGGCGTGGGACAATGGGCACGCCAAGGGGTCGGAGTAAGCCCTGGCGTCCACTTGGGCCCGCCTCTTTTGCGTGGCAGGCGTGGGACAATGTGCACTGCCAAGGGGTCGGATGTACGCCCTGGCGTCCCTTGGGCTCCGCCTCTTTTGCGTGGCAGGCGTGGGACTATGTGCACTGCCAAGGGGTCGGATGTACGCCCTGGCGTCCCTTGGGCTCCGCCTCTTTTGCGTGGCAGGCGTGGGACAATGTGCACTCCAAAGGTACGCCCTGGCGTCCCTTTGGCTCCGCCTCTTTTGCGTGGCAGGCGGGGGACAATGTGCATTGCCAAGGGGTCGGCTGTACGCCCTGGCGTCCCTTGGGCTCCGCCTCTTTTGCGTGGCAGGCGTCGGACAATGTGCACTGCCAAGGGGTCGGATGTACGCCCTGGCGTCCTTGGGCTCCGCCTCTTTTGCGTGGGAGGCGTGGGACAATGTGCACTGCCAAGGGGTCGGATGTACGCCCTGGCGTCCCTTGGTCTCCGCCTCTTTTGCGTGGCAGGCGTGGGACAATGGGCACTGCCAAGGGGGCGGATGTACGCCCTGGCGTCCCTTGGTCTCCGCCTCTTTTGCGTGGCAGGGCGTGGGGACAATGTGCCTGCCAAGGGGTCGGATGTACGCCCCCTGGCGTCCCTTGGGCTCCGACTCTTTTGCAACCCACCCACTCACTCAATCGTGGAAGGCGTGGGACAATGTGCATTGCCCCAAGGGTGCGAGTACGCCCCTGGCGTCCCTGGGCTCCCCCCCGCCTCTTTTGCCACTCACTCACTCACTAACTCACTCACTCACTCACCACCCACCCACCCACGCCAGAACGCACGCAAGCACGCACGCAGCACGCCGGACGTACGCACGAACGCACGCACGCACGCACGCACGCACGCACGCACGCACGCACTCACTCACTCACTCACTCACACACACACACACCACACTCACATCACTCACTCACATTCTCATTCACTCACCTGCGCATGCACATACATACGCACACACACAAACTCACCCACCATCACCCCTCCATCACTCTTATACTTCCTCTTCCCTTCTTGCTTTTCTGTGCTCAGTCTAAGTCTAGAAAAGTTGGTAACATGTGGGGTTACCCGGTCCTATAATTTGATGCCTGTGCAGGTTTTGGTGATTCTAGATTGTGTATGTTTGGACCTTGGCCATATTTTAAACTTATGTTTCAAAGAAGCAAACATACCGTTATCTTTGAATAGCTATGCCACCACACAGGTTGCCTGACCTTAATACTCAACAGCTTGACACACGTCTTTGTCTCTTTGGCTTTCTCTCTCTCTCTGTCTAACTATTGAAATGAGACTGCTGACAAGACTCTGCAAGATAACAATGATAAACGAGATATGTACCTACTTCTTGAGTTGTAACATTCCCACCATCCTTCTTATCCAGAGTGTTAGATGTGCTTGTGTTATATCCACCTATATAATGTATGCCCTTCCCACCATACTTCTTATGTAGCGCAGATGCTTCTATATACAACATATGTTAAGATGATATCAATCTAACAAGTTCATGAAGAAACACCTATATCATATCAATTGCTTTTAACAATAGAATTTCTCCAACACCTCCACCACACTAGTCACCTATTGCTACTGTATATTCTGTTCCAAGATGTGCAGCTACCCATTCTTATGGCATGTTGTGCAGCAGATGTTTTCTGTTATGTGCTGATTGTTTGTAGTTCTTTGCAAGCCTCACAGGAAAAGTTGAATCCTGCCACAAGAGTCTGTAAATGCCAGTGATTTATGACAGCATGTGAGAGCCTTTGGAGGTGAACTCTATGTTTTGCTCTAAAATAACGGTTTTAAGCCCACTTTGGTCACAAAACACTGTAAATACATGTAAATATCAATAATTTTGACCATTTTTAGAGCAAAAATCACTCCCCCATGAGGGGCCGTTATCAACCACCAGTGCTGAAATCCCATGTTGTTTTATTTTCCAACTCTCTTGATTTCAAAGGGTTTCCTTCTTCTATACTTAAGTTGAAACCCCATGAACGCCAGAATCCATCACTGCTGATCATTGAAAATTTGAACTAGACGACGGATGGCCCGAGAGCGTAGAGGAGCAGGGTCTTCTCTTGTTAGTATGGAGACGCAATATTAGAAACGATATATGAAAGCTGTGTTATAGGCAGTCGAGAAGAGGAGTATCAAGACAAAATAGTGAGAAGTGCAAGACAATAGTTTGCATCGCAAACACTTTTACACACAGACGCTTTTACACACAAAGCTTTTACACACAAAGCTTTTACCCACAGAAGCTTTTACCCACAGAAGCTTTTACATACAGAAGCTTTTACATACAGAAGCTTTTACACACAGAAGCTTTTACATACAGAAGCTTTTACACACAGACGCTTCTACACAGACACTTTTACACACAGACCCTTTTACACACAGGAGCTGCTTTTACACACAAACGCTTGTACACACAGAAGCTTTTACACACAATCACGTTTAAACAGATGCAATTTTACATACAATCACTTTTACACACAAACTTCTTTACACAGAAACACTCGTACACACAAACCCGTTTACACACAAAGACTTTTACACACAGAAGGTTTTACACACAACACTTTTGCACAGATGCACTTGTACACACAAACACTTTTACACACAAACATCTTTACACAGAAACGCTCGTACACACAAACCCCTTTTCGTGCGAAAGGGTTACTCCAGCACACGAAAAATCGCAATTTTACCTCGGTTTTTGCCGATCGACCCTCGTTTTGTGCGAAAGGGTTGCTCCGGCACAAGTAAAATCGCAATTTTACCTCAGTTTTTGCCGATCGACCCTCATTTCGTGCGAAAGGGTTGCTCCAGGACAAGTCAAATCGCAATTTTACCTCAGTTTTTGCCGATCGACCCTCATTTCGTGCGAAAGGGTTGCTCCGGGGCAAGTAAAATCGCAATGTTACCTCAGTTTTTGCCCATCGACCTTCATTTCGTGCGAAAGGGTTGCTCCGGTACAAGTAAAATCGCAATTTTACCTCAGTTTTTGCCGATCGACCCTCATTTCGTGCGAAAGGGTTGCTCCAGGACAAGTCAAATTTTACCTCAGTTTTTGCCGATCGACTTTCATTTCGTGCGAAAAAGTTGCTCCAGGACAAGTAAAATCGCAATTTTACCTCAGTTTTTGCCGATCGACCCTCATTTCGTGCGAAAGGGTTGCTCCAGGACAAGTCAAATCGCAATTTTACTTCAGTTTTTGCCGATCGACCCTCATTTCGTGCGAAAGGGTTGCTCCAGGACAAGTCAAATCGCAATTTTACCTCAATTTTTACCGAGCGACCCTCATTTCGTGCGAAAAGGTTGACGTTTCGTGACTCGCCGCCGGCACCACCCTCGGCCTTAAGAGAGAAAGATAAAAAGAAGGCGTGAGAGAGAAGGTGAGCAGGTGTGAAGATAAGAAGATGTGAAGATGAGCAGATGTGAAGATGAGCAGATGTGAAGATGAGCAGATGTGAAGATGAGAAGATGTGAAGATGGGAAGGTGTGAAGATGAGCAGATGTGAAGATGAGCAGATGTGAAGATGAGCAGATGTGAAGATGAGCAGATGTGAAGATGAGAAGATGTGAGATGGGAAGGTGTGAAGATGAGATGTGAAGATGGGAAGGTGTGAAGATGAGCAGATGTGAAGATGGAAGGATGTGAAGATGAGAGGATGTGAAGATGAGCAGATGTGAAGATGAGAGGATGTGAAGATGAGAGGATGTAAAGATGAAAAGATGTGAAGATGAGAGGATGTGAAGATGAGAGGATGTAAAGATGAAAAGATGTGAAGATGAGAGGATGTGAAGATGAGATGTGAAGATGAGAGGATGTGAAGATGAGAGGATGTGAAGATGAGAGGATGTGAAGATGATGAGAAGATGTGAAGATGAGAGAATGTGAAGATGAGATGTGAAGATGAGAAGATGTTTTACAGACCCCCACTGTTGGAAGAACCCTGCGCTCAGACGCTCTCGGGGAAAAAAACACCATTCCCCAAATGATCGATTTCGAATTAAATTCTTTAAAAAAATCATCAGCTTGGATAGCTCCCAAAGAGAACCCCCCATGAGCCCATGTTCCCCATTAATAATAATCAGGGGGTTCCCCTTATTAATCAACCCCTTCCAAGGGGCCGTTTATTTAGGGGCAAAACTAGGAAAGACCTTACAAGGTCCATCTGACCTTGTGGGGGCGAGGGGGGGGGGTTGATAAAACCGATGTTGACATTATTCATTAAAGATTCACCAGATCTTGTCTATGGAGACGGACATTCCTCATAGGGACACTCCTGGAACATTCTTTTTAATAAATTTAATTTTAATTCGAAATATTTCAATTTCTTTCCAAATATATAATGCAATTTCATTCCAAATAATTATTTTTTCATTCCAACAAATACTTGTTCGTTAATGTTTTTTAAAAGTTTTTTCAACTGATGATTTCAAGATTTGTTGTTATTTATATTTTTTTATTCGATTTGTTTTTGTTCTGTTGTTTCTTGTTATTTTTTTCTCCTGTTTTTCGTTGTTTGTTTTTTGTTGATATTTTTTCTGATTTTTTTTCCGTTTTTTTTCTGAACTTTGTTGGATTTTTCTTTGATTGTTTGTTGTTTTTTTTTGAATTTTGTTTTTTTGATTTGTTATTATTTTTTTTTATTGTTTCGAATTTTTCTTTCAAACTTTTTCGTTTTTGAACTTTTTTGAATAGCTTATATTGTTTTTGCTTTTTTGGGGAATTTGTTCTGTTTTTTCCTTTTTTTTTGCGTTTCTTTTTAATTTTTTTTGGAATTTGTTTTGGACTGCGTGGATTGTTTTTTTTGTTGTTTTTTGATATTTTTGATTTTTTCAGATTTTCTCAGAATTATTTTGCAAGGATAGCAACTTTTAGGAGTAGCCCTTTGGGGAGTATCCCAGGGCTCTTTAATGACCAGATTTTCCCAGACTTCCGTGAAAGTGTCCAGTTTTCAACCTACGGGGCCAAGGGACAAGGCCCACGGCCTCAAATCCAAAAATTGTTGCGAATTCTCTTCGCTTCTGCGCGCTCAACGCCTTCAAGGGCGAGGTATAGATCAGCCGACCACCTGGTAGCGCAACGAGCGAGGTAAAGGGGTGCCTAGCAAGCAGCAAGCTCCTTATCTTTTTGGTATGTCAACTGGCTATGCAAACGGGGGCTATAATTGGGTAACTAATTGATGATAACTATGATTAAAACACATAGGTATATTTCATGGCTCCAAAACAATGAAATAATTCAGTTACTAAAAGTTGTGGTGATGCCAACATTGAATTTTTCCAGGCGCACGGCCTCCCGATACGACTTTTAACGAGCTGCGACTTAACCCTAGCGTTCGTATGAGCTACAACAACTAAGCAGCCAACTAACTCTATGGCATATCATGGCATATCTGTCCGTGAAGATCATGGGACTACGACCGCCAAAAATTGATGGCGGTGAGATAGCGGGTAGCGGATTGCCAGTGGGGTACACCTCAGCCCAACACAACCCTAACTGCAAAGTTTAAACACCTTCTATTCTACGTGTAAAAGATTCATATATCTTCTCTCAGTCAAGTTCACGCGCAAGTCATGGTGATATTGAACACACACACATATATATAAATCATAATATAAATATGTATATATATATATATATAAACACATCTCATTTGAAAAATCAACAGCTGGTGCGGGCCAACCGTCACCTTTGGGGGCCAAGATTTCCTAAAGCGGTAGAGTCTTCAGAAACAAAAGAGTTCGCTGACCCCATGGACCATGACAGTGCAAAAAACCTTGCCACATCGGGTGTCCCCAACGATGCTCTGTCAAATGTGTGTGTGTATGTGAAGATATAGAGATATATCATATCTCAACATAGTCATTCTGGAGTAGATAGAATACAGAAATGTCAAAAAAACATACCTTCTTTTGAGATACCACAGTCTATCCACTTCATGATGATTAAAAAAGCACAGCATTGGGATGATTTAGATGGTCCCTTTTGGATGGTTGAAAAGCCGCCTCTCATCAGAGCTTGCCATGCAGCAAACACTGCAAGGGCTGTCTTACCCGAACCAGTGGGGAGGCAGCACATGACATCCTGCAGCCAAAAGGATCTGGGAATGATTTCGCCAAGTGCCGGGAATATATGTTATGATATGTTATGGCTATGGGTCAAAGAAGTATGATTTTATCAATTGGATACCGCGACATGAATGTAGCTTTATGATGCTTTATGATGCCCTATGAAATCATAACTCAATTTACAAGGTCTCTAAATGTCTAAAAGACCGTCCTACATGAGTCATTCTGTTGGAAATTCCATGGTCTTCCTTGCCCCTGCTCAGCTCCATCCCAGCGTTTTGTTGTGGAGGGTCCAACACCTAGCGGCTCGAGGGGCGCAAGGGCTGTCCAGCTGGATGATGTGTTTGATCATGTTTGATCCCATAAGTAGGGACGGAAAAGAAATTCATCTTGGGAAACACTCGCCGGAAAAATCCAAAAATGAATGGACTCAAAACTCTGCGCATATCCGGATTCAAGACATTCACATACAGAAAGGGGTCTAGGCACAGTAGAGAAACACGCACACGTTAAAAGCCAAAATTTGCCAAGGGACATATGGAAAGAGACGAAAAATGGCTTCTGCCTGAACCATAGCAAGGCGTTCGCCACCATCGTGATGCAGCTGGATGTGAAACCAGAATTGCTTCACAACTTCTTTCAGTCGAGCCTCACCTCAAAAATCAACACCCTGGTCGTTTACCATATCTGGTATTATCTGGTGGGTGGTTTTAACCCTGAAAATGTTAGTCCACTGAAATCAACTTGAAACCATCAACCAGTCATAATCGTCAAATTTCAACCAGAATCCCTAATCTATCGAATGATCTTATCCCATTAAATCCCATCATATCCCAAGAATCAAATTGGCGTTCTTTGCGCCTGCAGCTCTGGAGTTTCCAAACCATGCAGCGTCTGCAGTTTCTCTGCCGCTTCCATACTCAAGCAGCTGTAGATCACATCGACCTCCGAGTACTACCACTGGCTGGATAAGACCCCGCCCAGGTCTACAGGAAACAGTCTGGACGCAAACCATAAAACTGTGGATGGATGATGGAAGAGATCCTGCAGCGGTTGGCAGATGGGCAAAATCCTGTTTATCGCTTTATTTGCAGTAATGTTTATGTAATAGTTGCCAACAGCTGCCAACTGGTGCAACATTTCTTCCACAAACAGTATGATGCTAAATCCATGGCAGGATACACATGAGCAATTCCTTTACAAAATAAAAACACAAATTAGAAAGAATGAATTCACCCTGAACCTGTGATACGTTCCTTGTTTTGGTGACAAGGGCCACTGGTTGGGCCATCTTCAAATTTTGGACTGGTTGCACACCCATTGCTGTTGATTAACCCGCCAGATTTGGTCATTCATGTGGTTCAAACTAACACTCATGCGGGTCGAAACCTGATTGGCCCCATGGTCAAACATAAGGTGCTAGATTATAGGATTCAAATTTAACCCACCATCTTAGTCTTATATAATATCTTTCTTGGATAATCTTGATCAAAAACATAACCACCCACAAAAAATATCATAAAAATGGCTTCAATTTGCCACTATTTATTGTAAGTATATTTAACTAAGATGTTGCAAAATTCTCTCCTTTTTGGCTACAGATGTCGTTGACTTCACTCAACAATACCCAACAGCACCATCGCACCTGTGCCACTCCCCGCAAGGCTCGGGACTGGCGCGCATGTCTTCGACGAAGCTGCGGAAGGGCTAGCACGGGGATGACCTGGTGATGGGTCGCAACATGTCACAACCCTGAGCTGCCTGTAGATGCTGGCAGATGTTGGCAAATGTTGGCAAATTTCCAAGGATGGGAGGTGTTCATGGGACAATGATCTCTAAACGGATATATAGATCATCTAATGTGGTAAGTAAACAACATGCCATGAACAACTACCAAATTTGGGGATGGCTGCAGTTTCAATCCCACCCATTTAAGGCCATATTGGGGATGACTCATTTTTCGGCCTGGCCCATAATCATGTGTATATAAATATATATACTATATTTGGTGAGAACAATCACATTTTTTCCATTTGCCGCCCTATCTTGGTGGTTTAGCATTGTACCAGGGCTTTGACCCATAGCATCACCAACTCACTTCAATGACACAAGTACCTTATTCTTTCTAGCCTTATCATTTATCATAGTCTAGACGGCAAACACTATTTATGACCCACATAGAGGGAAAAGAAAGAGCTATTGGAATTGTCCAGTCTCCATAATTGAATGTAGTTCAGGTTTGTTCACGATTCAGTTCAATTTCCATGGTGTTCTGGTACTTTGGTGGTGCTGGGGAGCCAAAACGCCCACGCTCTATCCAAACTAACACTGTAGAGCGATTGTTTATCGAAAAACGGTTGGAATGAACCAACCATCGCCATGCTTGCCGACGACAATAGTTTTAGGAACCGAAAAAAAACATACAAATTGAAACAAAATGAACATCTTGAATCTTGCTCCAAAAAATCCAAGAAAGGGTTTTGTTGCCACTGCCAAGCTTGGATACCCTGCAAAAACATATTGTTAGTATTGCATGTGCCCCCATTTGCAACATAACAATGATGTCTTAAGGTATCAATTTATCCAAGATTGACCCCAGTTGCTCAGGCGGAAGGGAATGAAAACAGTGACAACGTTGCCGAATTTCAGGCGTCCATGCTGCCTGACCCTGCCATCTCTTGCCACCTGCCCTATGGCCCAGGGCTGCCAGGTGCCCGGAGAGTGGCGCATTTACGGGTGCCACACCGCGGCATGGTTGCATGGTAGCGGTTTGGCCATACATTTGGGGGCTTTCGGCCATGAAAATATGTGGAACATGCTGGGGAAACGAATCCACTGGTGATGAAATGACACTGGGGCCCTGCAAACATGGCAGGACATTTTGTTCGCAAACCGGTCGGTTGGTTTGTCGATGTGTGCTGTGGAATTCCTCAGACCAACACCACACATCTTGTCGTTTCCTAATTTTTCCTATATAATTATATAATAATAATGGTGGAAAATATTAGGGTACCACCAATTTGAATGGGTTGTCATCATTTTCCCCATTGTTTGATGGCCGTTAGTTTGATGGTATCCCCCCATTTTCAAACAAACCCCAAATAACAACAACTAGATACATTGAGGGCCCACCATCAAGAATGCAATTTTCATATGCGGATGCGGCCCCAAAAGCGGGCCCTGGTGGCAGCGCCGTTTGCGCACAAGCCGACTGCCAGCCAAATGCATTCTCCACTACCGACCTGTGAGGAAGCCAATTGCAACGGATTATGTTTGGGAAGGCATGTGGCTCGAAAACAGGCAAAGGGTGTAGAACCCCATGTGGACAAACTCCAACGAGACCACGCTACCCAAAACTATTGCTCCTCAAACCCGCATGTAAATAAAGTTTAAAGGATCACGCCCCTCCCATCTGTGATTGCGCCCCTCGGACGTCCCGGTTAACGCCCCTCACGCCGAATGTAAATAAGGGATTACGTCCGTCCCTCCCATCTGTGGTTACGCCCCGTGTACGTCCCGATTACGCCCCTCCAACCCGCATGTAAATAAGGGATTGCGTCCCTCCCATCTGTGGTTACGCCCCTCGTACGTCCCGATTACGCCCCTCAAACTCGCATGCAAATAAGAGATTACGTCCCTCTTAGCGCTTTGGCCGTATACTATATAATATATTCCAAAGCGCGCGGACGGGATGCACGGCAACAAGTGCACGCCACACACTTCTCCCCAGATGCATGCAAAACAGCTTCCTGACAGAAGCGTTGTAAAGGCGGCACGCTGCCAGAGCGCAAGGGGTTAGCATGGCTTCTTGCGGCCCCGGAAAGTGGACCCTTTTCACTGATTCAAAACAGCTTCTGCGCCATGTCCCCTCAGAATATTATGATGTGTGTGTGTACCATCTGAATAGATGTAAAACTTCTATAATTTGCAGGGGGCCAGCGGGGTGCCGGGGGGGTCGGTGGCCAACGAAGACACCCCCCCGGGACCCGTCTAAACGTACCTGCTGGCAGTGGCCCTGGACGGGAACCCCTTAAGTGGGGGCCGTAGCTGGGCACTGCAGTGACAGTCCCTGGGTGCCGTCGTGCGCAGCTGGGATGTCGCAATATATATATATATATATCTAACCATTGGGTCATCTAACCATTCCTGTCAGGTTTAACTGAGGTGTCTTTGCACGTACGATGCATTCCACATCAGTAATTCGATAAGCTATTTCTGAGCAAGTGTGTGTGTGTGTGTGTCCATGGCGGCTTGCATTGCAGAAGGAAGGCTGGCGCCAGCAAATGGACGAAATCCGGGCCGTCAGGACCGTCGAGCAGCTCCTGCTTGCTCTCTCTCATGGTCCCAAAGATGGTGCCAAAAACCGGCCCCAAAAACGGGGCCGCAATATTGCCGGAAGAAGGAAAGGCTTCCAAAATGGCGGCCCGGTTTCTGGGACCAGGGTGTTGCATACACAGTCAGCCCCCCTCTGCGTGCAGTGAGTAGCGGAGACCCCGGAACCTTTCGTTTGTTTCTCTGGCGATGGGCTTGACAAAGCCTCATCCAAGTTTTACAGTGTATATATATATATATATATACACTCTACACAGATCCAACGATATCCCGTATTATCAAAAAATGATTGGCTACGTAACCATTCCATGCCTATAACTATTCAAAGAACCATGAAACTTGCATCACTGTTTTTTCTTGCAACTGTTTGGTGGCTGTTCGTCTGAAACTTCCTGCGGCAAAACATGTTTTCCTCACCTTCGACCCACAAATTTTGTAATTTGTCCCTGAAAACAAAAGTTAAGTTGTCATGAATTCTTTTGGCTCAAGTGGCTTGTATAACTACATGTCTTGTGTCCAACTCTGGTCGGTTCCCATAGCTCAATGCTACTCATGCCTCTCACTACGAATGTATAGACATATTGTATTTTGTCAAACTGATAACTGATATCTAGAATTGAAAAGTTAAAAGTGATATTCAAAAACACCCTAAACAAAGTGACTAGCTGACTAGCTAGCCTTGCAGTTGGCCCATTGGTGCCCTAGCCACCAAAAAGATCAAAAAAATCCTTTGGCACTGCCAGGAAACTCCAAGAAGTTCAGAGAGCCACTTCCATTGCGTTCCACCTTTTGGAGGCTTCCCAACAGCAGTTGTTGTTGGGTTTCGATCTCTGGGTCTGGAAGATCTGGAAGTGGTGCGTTGTTTCTTTTAACCCAAACAGTCGGAAAGGAACCGAACGCTGGAAGCAAACCTGCTGTGGGGTTGCAATATGGATGAGGAAGGAACGATAAGTAGATCTGCACCTATCCCGCAAAGGATCCAAAAGGAACAATGCCCAAATTGCGATGCCATTTCATGGAAGTACTGTATTCCTGCTTTGCGGATGTTCCAAATTTGTCGATGAAAATCCGGAGTGCGAGGGGTTGCAGTGCTGTCATCAGACCCGGCAAGGGCAAATCATCGAAGATCCCAAATCCCGACCAAAATCATGTCTTTCCACTTCTCCATCAAGAGTGGATACAACCCAATAATGAACCATCCCAATTTATTCTACGCAAACATAGGTGAAAGAAAACACACAGAAACACAAACCCACATTTGGAGGTTTATGGCATCAGGATGCATTCAGTTTATCACACCTTGTTGGGGTTTGAAGATCCCAAATCCCGACACCGTGACCGCATGACTGCCTGACTCGCCAGCTGGGGTGCCATGTGTGAGGCCGAAAAACCTAACCAGTGCAGCATCACCTCAGATCCGATGGGAAAGGGAGCTTGAAGGAAAAACTTGCGGTCCCCAGGAACCTAGAATAGATATGGATAGATTGGGTCAGTTGTACCTCATTTAGCATTATAAGTTATAAGTTCCAATAACATTTGTCTATGGGAAATTTGATGTTGCCCATACATGGCAGCTTCTGAGTCCGGCAAGAAGATTGGTTTTTTGAAGGATATGATATGGCCTCAAGGCATTGAATACAGCGTCCTGCTACATGACGGGGAACATGTATGGAGTGACGATGTCCCTGTGAGGAAAACCATGTTTTTCTTCGTGGGCATGGCTCTGAAGAGTTCACAGCAGTATGGAACACCATAGATTTCAATCAGGTGGGGATCATCATCCGTGGGCGATGGAAATCAACAACCAGCAAACTGAAGTCTCACCAGACTTTTTTTGACATGAACCGGCTAGTGACTACTTAACACGAATGTTGACCGTTCACCCCAATTTTCTGGGGTGTTTGGGTTTTGACTTATGCTTGAATATGTTTGGCCATTATCCATGTGTTTTTGTGTGAAACTGGGGTGCTCCCGAATCCTATGGTTCATCACCTTGTTTTCTTAAACACGGCATTTTTGGGGTGCCCTCTAATCAAATGTGGCAATTGGAAATCCATAAATGAAACTTTCGTTGGGGAAATGATCAATGGTGAATTTCCCATTGCCACGCCTTAAGTTCTGCCACCTGCACTTCTCCTGGGCGGCCAGGCGACCACCAGAAACCCAGCCAAGAAATCTCTCAAAGTTGATGGAGATGCAACCCCCACATAAGTCGTACTACCTTCCAATCATGGCAAGTATGGAAACCAAACTTTGTAATTTGTATGTTTGATACGGATACGAAAAACCATCTCAGCTCCTGAACTGTCACGGTTGCTCATGTTGTACAGCATCTGAAACTCATCGTACTCCTTTCTGGAAAACCTTGGGGTGAGCCCATCCTGACCCAGGATACCGAGGAATGCCCTGCAGAATGTGTATATGATATTTTGCTACCGTCCATTACCGCACTGCGCGGTGGCGGAAATTTCAAAGATAGGAAACCTATAGGGGAGTTTGGTTGTTGTGAACCATGGATGGCAGGGCGAGCCCACTGATGGATCAAAAAGGTGGTTGGAGTGTCGGGCTATGCTTATGTCCATCTATTTGTCTGTCTTTCTATCTAACTGTCTATCTATCTGTATGCTATTGTATTCCTATCTATCCATCTATCTACCTACCTGTCTATCTATCTGTCTATCTATCTATCTATCTACCTGTCTATCTATCTGTCTATCTATTTATCTATCCATCTATCCATCTATCGGTCGATCGATCGATCTATCCACTCATCCATCTATATCCATCTATCCATCTATCCATCTCAACATCTACCTATCTATCTATTTATGTATTTATCTGTTTATCCATCTATCTATCCATCTATCTATCTATCTATCGATCGATCGATCTATCTATCTATCTATATCGCTCTCTCTCTCTCTCTCCCTCTCTCTCTGTCTCTCTGTCTCTATGTCTGTCTCTCTGTGTGTCTCTCGCTCTCTCTCTCTCTCTCATCTCTCTCCGTCTCTCTCTCTGTCTGTCTGTCTGTCCGTCTGTCCGGCTGCCTGCCTGTCTGTTTGTCTGTCTGTGTGTCTGTCTGTCTGTCCATCCGTTTGTCTGTCTGCCTGGTCCGTCGTCTGTTTGGTCTGTCTGGTCCGTCGTCTGTCTGGTCTGTCTGGTCTGCCTGGTCTGCCTGGTCTGCCTGGTCTGTCTGGTCTGTCTGGTCTGTCTGGTCTGTCAGGTTTGTCTTGTCTGCCAGGTCTGTCTGGTCTGTCTGTTCTGTCTGGTCCGTCTTGTCTGTCTGGTCTGGTCTTGTGTTGTCTTGTCTTGTCTGATCTGTCTGTCTGTCCGTCGGTCAGTCTGTCTGTCTGTCTATCTACCTATCTATCTGTCTATCTGTCTATCTATCTATCTATCTATCTGTCTTTCTGTCTATCTGTCTGTCTATCCGTCTCTCTTTCTGTCTATCTGTTTATGTGTCTATCAACCTTCCTATCTGTCTATCAATCTATCTGTATGTCTCTTTATCCATGTATCTGTCTATGTGTCTGTCTGTCTATCCGTGTGTCTATCTGTCTGTCTGTCTGTCTGCCTGTCTATCTGTCTCTCTTTTTTTTTCCTCTCTCTCTTTCTCTCTCCCTCTCCCCCTCTCTCCCTCTTTCCATGTCTCTCTGTCTCTCCGTCTCTCAGTCTGTCTGTCTATCTGACTATCTATGTGTCTTCGTCTGTCTTCCTATCTATCTGTCTGTCTATCTGTCTGTCTCTTTACATGTCTTTATCTAATCTGTCTATCTGTCTTTCTGTCTATTCTGCAAGACTTCCTTGGAATTTGGAAGTTGGAAACTGAAAAATTAAGTTTTTGCGGGACTTCCTTCAAATCCGGAAGTTGGCAACACTAAAAATGCAGCAATTCTACAAGAATTCCTCAAGTTTCGAAGTTGACAACATCAAAAACGAAGCAATTTTGCTATACTTCCTTCAACAATGGAAAGTTGAGTGCTGAGTGCCAAACATGTGGTGCTTTTAGCATTTTGACTTCGAAATGTGCTTTGCACCACAACGGCGTGCACTTTTTGAACATCAACTTCCAAAAGTGGTCCGAGCATGTAATGTTTTTGGCATTTTGAGTTTGAGATGTGCTTCACCCCACAACAGCGTGCACTTTTTCAACATCTCAACTTCCAAAAGTGCTCCAAAATGGTGCGCTTTTATCATTTTGACTGCGAAATGTGCTTCTCGCCACAACGACGTGCACTTTTTGACAATTTTCTGAACTTCCAAAAGTGCTCCGGTCCAAACCCGCCGTGCTTTTGACATTTTGACTTCCACATGTGCTTCCGCCACAAAGGGGTGCACTTTTTGAAGGTCTGAACTGCCAAAAGTGCGCTGACAATGAGGTGTTTTGTGCATTTTCACAGCGGCGTGCAATTTTGCATCTCTCATCTCCCCAGATGGCTCCGCACCCGCCGAACCTCCGGAGCTCCAAAACATTGGAAAAACAGTGTTTTGCGACTTTTCTACCTGGATCTTCTTTCTTCTGCCTTTCTCTTCTCTGATCTTCTTTCTTCTGCCTGTCTTTTCTCTGACTCTTCCCACCTCTGCTTTTCCATCTGTCCATATTGTCGGAAGTTTGACTTCTAAACTTCATTCGCACATATTGTATTACAAAATTGATCCGTATGAAGTGAAAAAACGCTGGAAATCAGTGGAATCTCAAAAAGCCATGCAAAAAAAAGGCAATCTCAGGACTCAAGAAACCTTACATGACGGCCAGCTAGAGCTACAACAGCCAGCTTCAATTTATCCAGCCAATAAATCTTCGTCTCACTGTGAAATTTCTACAGCGTCTCCTAAAAAGGTCACCTTTGTTGCTCCAGTTGTTTACCTATTTGTTTCAACCATACTGGTGCAGGTGAGGTACCCCTCTCGCAACAAAATGAGCTCCAGGGCAGACTCAAAATGCGATAGATCCAATGCTTCGCCCTGGCAGTCGCGCTAGGAAACTGTTGGCACCCCAGGGTGGGCTTTCCGGTGCAGTTGAAGCCACATCAAATTTTCTTTGTGGGTTTTCAGTGGGTTAAACATCTTAGTATGTATTCTCCATTGGTCAAGCATGGCAGGCGGAGACCTCTATAAATAAGCATTTAAATTGGAGAATCATCTGTACATGGTTGATTTCCATAAGGGTATTGTCTAGTGATTTGTGTAAGGTCAGTAGTCTCACTGAAGTCAGCACAGCTCAGCACCACCGTCCCCCACCACGATGCGCCGCGGCACGCCATGATTTTGCCACGCTTCCAAGTTTGCCTTTGCGGCGAGGTCGTGGAAAACATCTGAGAACCTTGCACTTTCTGCCAGCCTGCTATTCCTAGCTGAGCAAGGCGTGTCAGACTTCCATGACCTATGCTTTTCTGTAGCTGCATTGGTGTTTCATAGCGCAATTGTTCTATAGAATCATGACACAAACTTCATCTGCGTATCACTTGTATCTGCAGATTTGATTGCGAATTTCCGTGGTAATTTGGGCAATTTTGTGCACGGAGTTGAACACATGCGGCATGGAATAACATGGGACAATCAGGCAGAGGCATCTGATCCAACATTGAAACATATTCTATAGCTTCATGATCATGCCTTTGGCGAATATACTGACTGAATCTTTTCTGGTGGTTCCCTCCCTGCTAACATCTGCTACAGTAGCCGCAACCCGAAATAACACCGCCAGCCAAAACAACGTGTGAAAATCCTTATGAACATCCATAAGCTAGCATAAAGTCCACAGGAAATGTGCTAAAAAGGCCAATATATAAATTATCGGTATCATGGGCACACCCATTAACCTTCTGAAGGGTCCAGGTCCAAAACTGGACCTCTGACACGCTGCTGATGCGTTTCCCCCAGCGACCAGGCCGTCTACTGGGAAAGATCTCGGGATGGTATTACACCAGGCATGCTGGTGGCGCGGCTGGTGGGTGCACGTACATTATAGGCGAAAAAGGTCGAATAAAATATGGAAGTTGTTTGAGGATTTGTTTGCAGGAAATCCATGTTTTAAACTGTGATAATACTATGCAATATCTGGTTCTTTTTGCTTTCCATTGTTTTCCTCGATGTTTATCCTGAAATCCAGCCCCAGCACCAGAACACATGAGGTATAGGAAATATTTGCGACAAACTCCAACTCTATATCCCCTTATGTGGATCCCGCGAATACTGTAGTTGTGTTTATTACATATATACATACATACATACATACATACATACATACATACATGCTTACATACATACGTTACGTTACGTTACGTTACGTTACGTGACAGTACACTACATTGCATTTACATACACTAATTACATACACTAATTACATAAACAAATTACATACACTAATTACATACATACATAAAATCCCTACATTACATACATAAATACATACATACATACATACATTAACATACATTAACATACATTAACATACATTAACATACATTAACATACATTAACATACATACATACATACATACATACATACATACATTAACATACATACATACATTAACATACATACATACATACATACATTACCATACATACATACATACATACATACATTAACATACATACATACATACATACATTAACATACATACATACATACATACATACATACATTACCATACATACATACATACATACATACATACATACATACATACATTACCATACATACATATACATACATACATATACATACATACATACATATACATACATACATACATACATACATAACATACATAACATACATAACATACATACATACATAACATAACATAACATACATAACATACATAACATACATAACATACATAACATACATAACATACATAACATACATACATACATACATACATACAGTACCATACATACATTACCATACATTACCATACATACATACATACATGCTCGCATGCGTGCATGCATGCATACATACATACATGCATTACATGCATTACATACTTTACATACATTACATTACATTACATTACATTGCATTACGTTACGTTACGTTACATTACGTTACGTTACGTTACATTACATACATACATACATGCATACATGCAAACATGCATACATGCATACATGCATACATGCATACATGCATACATGCATACATGCATACATGCATACATACATACATACATACACATACATACATACATACATACATACATACACACACACATGCAAACATACATGCATACATACATTGCCATACATACATACATTACATCCATAGATACATTACATACATTACATACATACATACATTACATTACCTGATCTTACATTACATTACATTACGTTAGGTTACGTTACGTTACGTTACATTACATACATACACACACATACAGACATACATACATACAGACATACATACATACAGACATACATACACACACACATACAGACAGACAGACAAACAGACAGACATACATACATATTACATACATTACCATACATACATACATTACATACGTAGATACATTACATACATTACATACATTACATGCATTACATGCATTACATACATTACATACATTACATACATTACATACATCACATACATTACATACATTACATACATTACATAAATTACATACATTACATACATTACATTCATTACATACATTACATGCATTACATACATTACATACATTACATACATTACATGCATTACATTACATTACGTTACATTACATTACATGACATTACATTACATATATATATAATACATTACATTACATTACAATACAATACAATACAATACATACATACAAACAAACAAACAATACAATACATACATACATACATATACATTACATACATACACACTTACATGCTCACATGCATACATTACATACATTACATACATTACGTACATTACATACATTACATACATTACATACATTACATACATTACATTACATACATTACATTACATACATTACATACATACATACATTACATACATCACATACATTACATACATTACATACATTACATTCATTACATACATTACATAAATTACATACATTACATACATTACATACATTACATACATTACATACATTACATACATTACATACATTACATACATTACATACATTACATTACATTACATACATTACATACATTACATACATTACATACATTACATTACATACATACATACATACATACACGTTACATACATTACACATTACATACATTACATTACATACATACATACATTACATACATACATACATACATACATTACACTTACATGCTCACATGCATACATTACATTACATGCATACATACATTACATACATTACATATTACACACACATACACATACATTACATACATTACATACATTACATACATACATACATTACATACATACACATACATTACATACATTACATACATTACATTACATTACATACATTACATAACATTACAAAAAATTACATACATTACATACATTACATACATTACATACATTACATACATTACATACATTACATACATACATGCATTACATACATTACATACATTACAAATATTAATGCATGCATACATACATACATACATACATACATGCATACATACATTTCATACATACATACATTACATACATTACATACATACATACATACGTACATACATACATACGTACGTACGTACATACATACATACATACATACATAACATACATAACATACACAACATACATAACATACATAACATACATTCATACATTATATTACATTACATTAAATTACATTATATTACATTACATTACATACATACATACACACATACATTACATACATCCATCCATCCATCCATCCATCCATACATACATTACATACATTACATACATTACATACATTGAATACATTACATACATTATATGCATTACATACAGTACATACATACATACATTACATACACTAAATACATTACAAGCATTAATGCATGCATACATACATACATACATACCTTACATAACATACATAACATACATAACATACATAACATACATAACATACATTACATACATACCATACATTACATACATACATACATACATGCATACATACATACATTACAGTACAGTACATTACATTACATTACATTACATTACATTACATACAAACAATACATTAGAATACAATACATACAATACAATACATACATTACATACATAACATACATATAATACATAGCATACATAACATACATAACATACATAACATGCATACCATACATGCCATACATACCATACATACCATACATACCATACATACCATACATACCATACGTACCATACATACCATACATACCATAGATACCATACATTGCATACATTGCATAGATTACATACATTACATACATTACATACATTACATACATTACATACATTAGTGTTAACGTAGGATTAATAAAACCCCCGAATTAATCATACCTGTTCTCTCCGGAAATTTTGAGACAATACTAAAGTCAATTAGGTGCTGTTTTCCCCCCCTAATAACACTAAAACCCCTCTAATTAATCATACCCCTCCGGAATCCCCAAATTTTTGGTGGGACTAATTTGCTATTACTCCCTTTTACTTTTTAATTCGGAATACAATTTCCAGGGTTACTTCCTATTTTGGTTTACCATAGGTATTCTTATCTTTTATCATAGGAATCTCATGGCTTACCATTCATTTTCGGATCTTCCCTCATAGGAATTTGATGGTTTCTACGTGGGTTCCTCATCTTCCCTGATAGGAAATTGATGGTTTACCAAAGGTTTTCTAATCTTTTCTCATTGGAATTTGATGGTTTACCATAGGTTTTCTTATCTTTTCTCAAAAGAATCTCATGGCTTACCATTCATTTTCGAATCTTCCGCCATAGGAATTTGATGGTTTACCATTGGTTTTCTGATCTTTTCTCATAGGAATCTCATGGTTTTTCAAATCTTCCCTCATAGGAAGGTACGTGGTTTCCTCATCTTCCCTCATAGGAATTTGATGGTTTACCATAGGTATTCTTATCTTTTCCCATAGGAATCTCATAGTTTACCATTCATTTTCGAATCTTCCCTCATAGGAATTTGATGGTTTCTACGTGGTTTGCTCATCTTCCCTCAAAGGAATTTGATGGTTTACCATTGGTTTTCTGATCTTTTCTCGTAGGAATCTCATGGTTTACCATTCATTTTCGAATCTTCCCTCATAGGATTTTGATGGTTTTGGGAGCTCAGAAAGGCTACCCCCCTTGAGCGGTGTCCCCCCCAACCATCAGATCCCTGTGGGGAAAGATTAGAAAATTCATTGTAAACCATCAGATTCCTATGAAGGAACGAGGAAACCACGCAAAAACCATCAGATTCCTATGGGAACAAATTTGAAAACCAATGGCAAACCATCAGATTCCTTTGGGAAAGATTAGAAAATTAGCGGTCAACCATCAGATTCATACGGGGGAACGTGAGGAAACCACCCAAAAACCATCAGATTCCTGTGGGAAAAGGTTGGACAACTAATGGAAAACCATCAGGTTCCTATGAAAAAAGAATAGAAATTAAATGGTAAACCATCAAAATCCCATGAGGGAATGAAAGAGAGTCACCTCTTCCCAACATGATGAGCCAACCCACAAAAAACCTCTGAAACCACTGTGTTTGGCAATAGCGCGGCTTCGACCTAATGAAAGCACAGCTCTTGCAATGAAAGAGAGTCACCTCTTCCCAACATGATGAGCCAACCCACAAAAAACCTCTGAAACCAGTGTGTTTGGCAATAGCGCGGCTTCGACCTAATGAAAGCAAAGCTCTTGCAATGAAAGAGAGCCACCTCTTCCCAGCATGATGAGCCAACCAACAGAAAACCTCTGAAACCACTGTGTTTGGCAATAGTGCGGCTTCGACGTACTGAAAGCACAGCTCTTGCGAAGAAAGAGAGCCACCTCTTCCCAACATGATGAGCCAACCCACAAAAAACCTCTGAAAGCAGTGTGTTTGGCAATAGTGCGGCTTCGACGTACGGAAAGCACAACTCTTGGCAATGAAAGAGAGCCACCTCTTCCCAACATGATGATCCAACCCACAAAAAACCTGTGAAACCAGTGTGTTTGGCAATAGTGCGGCTTCGACCTAATGAAAGCACAGCTCTTGGCAATGAAAGAGAGCCACCTCTTCCCAGCATGATGATCCAACCCACAAAAAACCTGTGAAACCACTGTGTTTGGCAATAGTGCGGCTTCGACCTAATGAAAGCACAGCTCTTGCAATGAAATAAAGCCACCGTGAAATAATTAGAGGCAAAGTCCAGAAGCAGGCAAAGGTAGCTAACATAACAGCAAGACATTGGCAGAGAAAAGGAGCACAACACACAAGCATTCAAGCCAGCTGTGTGCCACCCCCGGGCTGCAAGACGCACCTTCCGGGAATCGAACCCGGGCCAAGCGGGCCAAAGCCTTTTCTACACCACCAAGCCACGGGGGCTTGTCCTAAATGGCAAAAAAAGGCCTTATAGAACCACTGACTGGGCCTGGAAGGGGTTGCCGGAATCAAAAAGACAATGCGCAACACCCCCCCTAACCCCCCAACCAAACCCCCAGCCAAACCCCCAAACAAACCCCCCAATTAATGAAACCCCCCAAACCTTCCCCAACCCTTTGGCAGTGGCCTCCAGCTCACGAAAGGCTCTTGCAACGCTAAAAAGTCACCTCTTCCCATCATCATGAGCCAAAAACCTCTGAAACCACTGTGTTTGGCAATAGTGTGGCTTCAACCTACTGAAAGCACAGTTCTTGCAATGAAAGAGAGCCACCTCTTCCCAGCATGATGAGCCAACCCACAAAAAACTTCGGAAACCAGTGTGTTTGGCAATAGCGCGGCTTCGACCTAATGAAAGCACAGCTCTTGCAATGAAAGAGAGCCACCTCTTCCCAACATTATGATCCAACCCACAAAAAACCTGTGAAACCACTGTGTTTGGCAATAGTGCGGCTTCGACGTACTGAAAGCACAGCTCTTGCAATGAAAGAGAGCCACCTCTTCCCAACATGATGAGCCAACCCACAAAAAACCTGTGAAACCACTGTGTTTGGCAATAGTGCGGTTTCGACCTACTGAAAGCACAGCCCTTGCACTGATAGAGGGTGCCACATATCAAATTACGTCGTCGTTGTTGTTGTAGTAGCAGTAGTAGCAGCAGTAGCAGCAGCAGCAGCAGTAGTAGTAGTAGTAGCAGTTGTAGCAGCAGTAGCAGTAGTAGCAGTAGTAGCAGTAGTAGTAGTAGTAATAGTAGTAGTAGCAGTAGTAGTAGTAGCAGCAGTAGCAGCAGCTGCAGGAGTAGTAGTAGTAGTAGTAGTAGCAGTAGTAGTAGTAGTAGTACTAGTAGTAGTAGTAGTAGTAGTAGTAGCAATAATAATAATAGTAGTAGTAGCAGCAGTAGTAATTAGTAATAATAGTAATCTGTAGTATTAGTAGTATTAGTAGTAGTAGAAGAGGAAGAAGTAGCAGCAGTAGCAGTAGTAGCAGTAGTAGCAGCAGCAGTAGTAGTTGTTGAATTAAATCATTGCTCAATTGATTGCAATCTGAAGCAAGCATAGAAAAAAACTCATCGCGGCTGGGTAGGGTTTACTAATTTGGGGGGGCGTCCTTTTATTTGTGGGGGTGACACCGCTCAAGGGGGGTAGCCTTTCTGAGCTCCCAAAAGCAGCATGTGTTAATTAGATTTTAATTAGAAATCGATCATTCGGGGGATGCGTTTTTGTTTCAGTTTTGGCGTCTTGAAATTGCCACATTGCAAAAGTATATTTGCGAGGTGGATGAGGAAAGATCAGGCAATGTTGATGTAGTTGTTGAATTAATTCATTGCTTAATTGATTGCAATCTGAAGCACGCATAGAAAAAAAACTTATCGCGGCTGGGTGGAATTTACTAATTGGGGGGGGTCCTTTTATTTATGCAAATCTTTTCCCATAGGAATCTGATGGTTTTTCCGTGAATCTTTCCCCAAAGGAATCTGATGGTTTACCGTTAGCTGTCTAATGTTTTCCCATAGGAATCTGATGATTTTTGTGTGGATTCCTCACGTTCCCTCATAGGAATCTGATGGTTTACCACTAATTTTCTAATCTTTCCCCATAGGAATCTGATGGTTTGCTATTGGTTTTCAAATCATTTCCCATAGGAATCTGATGGTTTTTGCGTGGTTTCCTCGTTCCCTCATGGGAATCTGATGGTTTAGGTTTGGTTTTCAAATCTTTTCCCATAGGAATCTGATGGTTTTTCCGCGGTTTCCTCATCTTCCCTCATACGAATATTGATGGTTTACCATTAATTTTCTAATCTTTCCCCGTAGGAATCTTATGGTTTACCAAGGGTTTTCTTTTTTTCTCATAGGAATCTGATGGTTTACCATATGTTTTCTAATCTTTTCTCATAGGAATCTGATGGTTTACCATTGGTTTTCCTATCTTTTCCCATAGGATAATCTGATGGTTTACCATAGGTTTTCTAATCTTTTCCCATAGGAATTTGATGGTTTACCAAAGGTTTTCGTGTCTTTTCTTATAGGAATCTGATGGTTTACCATAGGTTTTCTTATCTTTTCTCATAGGAATCTGATGGTATATTATAGGTTTTCTTACCTTTTCTCATAGGAGTCTGATGGTTTACCATTAAATTTCGAATCTTTCCCCATAGGAATTTGATGGTTTACCATAGGTTCTCTTATCTTAACCTGATGGTTTATCATTAGTTTTCCAATCTTTTCCCATAGAAACCTGATGGTTTATCATTGGTTTTCCAATCTTTTCCCATAGGAATCTTATAATAATCGTTTATGGATGAATGAATGGTCACATTTTTTTAGGGGGTTCGGTTTTTGGACCCCCTCACTGGACCTTGTTGACCTAGTTGACCTGTAGGGGGTGGGGGGGGGTTATTAATCCGGGGTTAACATTACATACATTACAAACATTACATACATTACATACATTACATACATTCCATACATTACATACATTACATACATTACATACGCTACATACGTTACATACGTTACATACGTTACATACGTTACATACGTACATACGTACATACGTACATACATACATGCATACATACATACATACGTACATACATACATACATAATTACATGCCATACCATACCATACCATACCATAAATACATACATACATGCATACATACGTACGTACGTACGTACATACGTACATACATACATACATACATACACACACATACATACATACATACATACATACATACATACATACATACATACATACATACATACATACATACATACATACATACATACATTACATACGTACATACATACATACATACATAATTACATGCCATACCATACCATACATACATAATCATACATATATATATATATAATTATATGTAAAAAAGATAGCGATATGATACAATTTGTATAAAACATATTGTCAGAGGAAGTTTAGCTAGAAAACTTCCGTGTTACGGATGACTGTCGTGGTGAGCATTCCCACCATCTATGTCAACCACATAATCATGTCAACCACCCATCACCAAGTAGTTGGGAAGTGTAACAAGTGGCGTCCGTGCTCGCCGAGGTAGGGTCACCATGTTTCCGCGGGTTCGTGGCTCGATTTGGGAAAGTTGTCGACAGAAAGCGCGCAGGCCTGTAGCGAGAGCCCGATATGCACTTCAAAATGTTAAAAAACCGGCGGCGCCGAGCACTTTTGGAAGATGAGACAGGACTGTTGGCAAGAGCCCCGTTTCACAAAAAAATCGTTAAAAACTGATGACGCCGGAACACTTGTGGAATATGAGGCCGGCAAAATGTGCACGATAGTGTAGCAAGAGCTTGATTTCACGTAAAACTCGCAGCAAGTTTGAAGGGATCGGAGCGGCGACGGATTTGTGTGGTCGAGTCCCCATCGCTGCGCAAACGTTGGTCGATTTGGTGTGACGATAGGGTTTGCAACCGGCTGTGACAAAACGCATTGGCACAGTTGCGCGCGGAAAAGCGTGAGTGACGGCAAGCGGGATTGCAGCTGGAGGTTGCTAAACGCATTGTATTGTATAACAGCTGCACAAAGAGAAGAATTGGGCTGCAAAAGCTACAAAAGAGCTAGCTGGGAGGCAGCTCAGTAGCCCAGATAATAAGTGGCTGCTCGGAGAAGTAGCTGTGAAAGAAGAGGCGTCTCAGCCAAGAGGTCGCCCGCTGAAGATGTAGCTTGACAAAGAAAAGTAGCTCTCCCATCCATCCATTCATTCATCCACCCCTTTGTTCATTGGTTCATTGATTCATGGACTCATGGGTTCACTGATTCATGGGTTCATTGGTTCATTACACCACTCATTCACTGAATCCATGATTCATTGTTTCATTGATTCGCTGATTCATTGATTCATCGACTCACTCACTCACACAGTCATTGGCTCATTGATTAATTAATATCAATGATTAATTGGCTTGCAAGTTCGTGAATTCATTGGTTTATTGATTCGCTGAGTCACTGACTCACTGATTCTCGAACGGTTTCATTGATTCATCGCTTCATTGCTCC
>CAMXCT020000980.1:0-7500 GCA_947184155.2 Cladocopium goreaui | reverse complement strand
GCGAAAAAGCCGTTTTTCAAGCAGCTCTGAGTATGGTAGTCGTAAAAAATAGTCGGTGATAGGTTGGTGAATTTTATATGAGCTATGGAGGGGTAAGTTGTGAAAAGTAAGATTGATTAAGAAGAGGATACATGTGACAACCCATGCATTTGCACTGTGCTGCTTGGTAAAGGGCATCATATGACACGTGTCTTGCAACCACAGAGAGACATAGATAGAGAGAAAGGGAGAGAGAGAGAGAGAGATAGAGAGAGAGAGAGAGGGAGAGAGAGAGAGAGAGAGAGAGGGAGAGAGAGAAAGAAAGAGGGAGAGAGAGAGAGAGAGCAGGGTCTTCTGTTGTTAGTATTGAGACACTATATTGCAAGACAATATATTAAAGATGTATTTTAGGCAGGCGAGACAAGTAGTATCAAGACAATATATTACAAGTACAAAACACTAGTTTGCATCCTATCCTTCGTATTGTTTTTCACACGCAGACGCTTTTGCACAGAAGCTGTTACACACAGACGCTTTTACACACAGACGCTTTTACACACAGACGCTTTTACACACAGACGCTTTTACACACAATTTTCACACACACAGGCTTTTACACACAGAAGCTTTTACACACAAACACTTTCACACACAGAGGCTTTTACACAGAGGCTTTTACACACAGACGCTTTTACACGAAGCTTTTACACACAGACTCCTTTGCACACAGACGCTTTTACACACACACAGACGCGTTTACACACAGAGGCTTTTACACACAGACGCTTTTACACACAGACACTTTTACACGCAGACGCTTTTATACACAGGCGCTTTTACAGGCAGATGCTTTTACACGCAAAGACTTTCACAGACGCGTTTACACACAGACCCTTTTACACACAGACCCTTTTACACACAGACGCTTTTACACACAACACTTTTACACACAGAGGCTTTTACACACAGAAGCTTTTACACACAGACGCTTTTACACACACAGAAGCTTTTACACACAGAAGCTTTTACACACAGAAACTTTTCCGCACAGACTCTTTTACACACAGAAGCTTTTACACACAGAGGCTTTTACACACACAGACGCTTTTACACACAGAAGCTTTTACACACAGACGCTTTTACACACAGACGCTTTTACACACAGACACTTTTACACACAGGCGCTTTTACACGCAGGTGCTTTTACACACAGAAGCTTTTACACACAGACACTTTTACACACAAACGCTTTTACACACAGACCCTTTTACACACAGACCCTTTTACACACAGACGCTTTTACACACAACAGTTTCACACACAGAGGCTTTTACACACAGAAGCTTTTACACACAGACGCTTTTACACACAGACGCTTTTACACACAGACGATTTTACACACAACGCTTTTTACCACAAGACACTTTTACACACAGACACTTTTAGTTTACACACAACACTTGTTCACACACAGAGCTTTTAACACACAAAGCTTTACCCCCAGAGGCTTTTACACACAAAGGGCTTTTACACACAGGCGCTTTTACAACGACGCTTTTCCACACAGAACGCTTTTTTAACACACAGACGCTTTTTACACACACAGACGCTTTTACAAGACCACATACGCTTTTACCAGCACACACACTTTCACACACACAAAGCCCTTTACACACAGGCGCTTTTGACAACACAGGCCGCTTTTACAACCCCCAGAAGCTTTACACACCGAACTTTTTACACACAGAAGCTTTTACACACAGACGCTTTTACACACAGACGCTTTGTACACACAGGCTCTTTTACACACAGACGCTTTTACACACAGAAGCTTTTACACACAGCGCTTTTACACACAGACGCTTTTACACACAAACGCTTTCTACACACAGGGGCTTTTACACACAGAAGCTTTTACACACAGACGTTTTTACACACAGACGCTTTTACACACAGACGCTTTGACACACAGACGCTTTGACACACAGAAGCTTTTACACACAGACGCTTTTACACACAGACGCTTTTACACACAGACGCTTTTACACACAGACGCTTTTACACCCAACACTTTCACACACAGAGGCTTTTACACACAGAAGCTTTTACACACAGAGGCTTTTACACACAGAAGCTTTTACACACAGGCGCTTTTACACACCGACGCTTTTACACACCGACGCTTTTACACACAGACGCTTTTACACACAGACGCTTTTACACACAACACTTTCACACACAGAGGCTTTTACACACAGAAGCTTTTACACACAGAGGCTTTTATACACAGAAGCTTTTACACACAGAGGCTTTTACACACAGAAGCTTTCACACACAGAAGCTTTTACACACCACACGCTTTTACACGTCCATTTCGTGCGAAAGGGTTGCGATTGACCAAGTAAAATCGCAATTTTTCCTCAGTTTTTGACGTCCAACCTCCATTTCGTGCGTAAGGGTTGCGATTGACACCTCAAAGTCGCAATTTTTCCTCAGTTTTTGACGTCCAACGTCCATTTCGTGCGTAAGGGTTGCGCGGGACACCTCAAAGTCGCAATTTTCCCCAGTTTTTGACGTCCAACGTCCATTTCGTGCGAAACGAAAAGGGTCGCGATGGACAAAGTAAAGTCGCAATGTTTCCTCAGTTTGACGTCCAACGCATTCGTGCGTAAGGGTTGCGATTGACAACTCAAAGTCGCAATTTTTCCTCAGTTTTTGACGTCCAACGTCCATTTCGTGCGTAAGGGTTGCGCGCGACGCTTCAAAGTCGCAATTTTTCCTCAGTTTTTAACGTCCAACGTCCATTTCGTGCGAAAGGGTTGCGATGGACAAAGTAAAATCGCAATTTTTCCTCAGTTTTTGGCGTCCAACGTCCATTTCGTGCGAAAGGGTTGCGTTTCGTGGCGCTCCGGCGGCACCGCCCCCGCCTAAAGAGAGAAATAGAAGAAGAGCGAGAGGAGATCTGCAGATGTGAAGGTGTGAAGATGTAGATCGGCAGATGTGAGGGTGTGAAGATGTAGATCTGCAGATGTGAGGGTGTGAAGATCTAGATCTGCAGGTGTGAGGGTGTGAAGATCTAGATCTGCAGATGTGAGGGTGTGAAGATCTAGATCTGCAGATATGAGGGTGTGAAGACTAGATCTGCAGATGTGAAGGTGTGAAGATCTAGATCGGCAGATGTGAGGGTGTGAAGATGTAGATCTGCAGATGTGAGGGTGTGAAGATCTAGATCTGCAGATGTGAAGGTGTGAAGATCTTGAGGGGGTGAAGGATCTGCAGATATGAGGGTGTGAAGATCTAGATCTGCAGATGTGAAGGTGTGAAGATCTAGATCTGCAGGTGTGAGGGTATGAAGATCTAGATCAGCAGATGTGAAGGAGTGAAGATGTGAAGGAGTGAAGATCTAGATCCGCAGATGTGAAGGAGTGAAGATCTAGATCAGCAGATGTGAAGGAGTGAAGATCTAGATCCGCAGATGTGAAGGAGTGAAGATCTAGATCAGCAGATGTGAAGGAGTGAAGATCTAGATCCGCAGATGTGAAGGAGTGAAGATCTAGATCCGCAGATGTGAAGGAGTGAAGATCTAGATCCGCAGATGTGAAGGAGTGAAGATCTAGATCAGCAGATGTGAAGGAGTGAAGATCTAGATCAGCAGATGTGAAGGAGTGAAGATCTAGTATAACGGCTGCTTTTTTACGAAGAACCCTTCGCAGGCGCTCTCGGGAACAAAACCAAGTTTCCCCAAAACTCCAAGCAGCCACCTCGCTGCTAGCTGACGCACCTTTGTGCCGCTTGACATCTAAAAGGCTTCGGTCCGGCCCAGATGCAGGTTCTTTAGGATTCCTAGACAACACCCGGTGAGTTGAAGTCTGGACAACACCCGGTGGGTTGAGGTCAAAGCAAAAGTGGAAGTATTTCCATTTGAGAATTGGGTAAATAGGGATGCATGGAATTCTTACACGCACTCCCCCTGTGATCAGTTCCACTGACCACATATTCAGCTCAAGCCCTCTAAACAAGTCATAACAAGTCTATCATCTGCAGTGCAGCAAATCGCACATGGATTGAAGGCCCGAAGTGGACCATTGGATCCCGCATCACGACAATGCTCATAATCAACATGAAGTGCATATCCATGCGAGATCGCATACAGCCTATGTTGGGGAACGTCTGACTGTGGGCCACATCTGTGACATCGTGGCGTCAGACAAACTTCCTTGGCATGTCTAAGACCATGACATTCACGGTCACAGTGGTATCTTCCACCAAATGGCGTGGTGAAAAGGGGTTTTGGTCCTCTTTGGGAACGATCGGGAGAAGCATCAAAAAAAATAAAAATGCATCAAACAAAATAAAGATGCATCAAAAAAAACTATAAATGCATCAAAAAAATAAATGACCATGAAGAAAGGGGGGAAGGAGGAACGGAGGGAAGGAGGAAACGAGGGAAGGAAGGAAGGAGGGAAGGAGGGAAGGAAGGAAGGAAGGAGGGAAGGAGGAAAGGAGGGAAGGAGGAAAGGAGGGAAGGAGGGAAGAAGGAAAGGAGAAAAGGAGGGAAGGAAGGAAGGAAGGAAGGCAGGCAAGCAGGCAGGCAGGAAGGAAGGAAGGAAGGAAGAAAGGAAATAAGGAGGGAAGGAGGAAAGGAGGAAAGGAGGGAAGGAAGGAAGGAGGGAAGGAGGGAAGGAAGGAAGGAAGGAGGGAAGGAGGAAAGGAGGGAAGGAGGAAAGGAGGGAAGTTGGAAAGGAGGGAAGGAGGAAAGGAGGGAAGGAGGAAGGAGGGAAGGAGGGAAGGAGGGAAGGAGGGAAGGATGCAAGGGGGGAACGAAGGGAAGGAAGGAAGGAAGGAAGGAAGGACCATGTGTGCAGTCAACCCTTATCATCGGTTATTTGCGTTCATTTCATCTTCATTGATCTCCATCGCGACTTGTGCCTATGTACTTCTTTCATGTTCTTTCTTGGTACGCATTGCAGGGGACCCCCCCACCCGCTTTTGTTTTTTCATCAGCTTCCCTTTCTACCTACTCTCTTGCCTTTTGCTCATAAGCATCGTTTCTTAGGGTTCATTTTCTCTTTCTTCTTCTTTCAAAATATCCATCGAGACTTGTGCCTACGTGCTTCGTTCTTGATCTTCTCGTTCTTACTTGCAATATATCCATTGAGACTTGTGCCTATGTGCTTCTCTCTTGGTACGCATTGCGGGGGGAGGCGCTGCGCCCTCCCCCCTGCCCCCCCCCACCCGCTTTTATTTTTAAACCGGTTCCCCTTGCTACCTACTATTCCTTTCTTTTTGCATAAGCATCATCGTTTATTTGGGTTAATTTCATCTTTGTTGATATCCATCGAGACTTGTGCCTATGTGCTTCTTTCTTGATCTTTTCCCGTTCTTACTTGCAATATATCCATTGAGACTTGTGCCTATGTGCTTCTCTCTTGGTACGCATTGCGGGGGGAGGCGCTGCGTCCTCCCCCCTGCACCCCCTCACCCGCTTTTATCTTTAAACCGGTTTCCCTTGCTACCTACTATTCCTTTATTTTTGCATAAGCATCATCGTTTATTTGGGTTAATTTCATCTTTGTTGATGTCCGTCGAGACTTGTGCCTATTTGCTTGTTTCTTGATCTTCTCGTTCTTACTTGCAATATATCCATTGAGACTTGTGCCTATGTGCTTCTCTCTTGGTACGCATTGCGGGGGGAGGCGCTGCGCCCTCCCCCCTGCACCCCCCTACCCGCTTTTATTTTTAAACCGGTTCCCCTTGCTACCTACTATTCCTTTCTTTTTGCATAAGCATCATCTTTTATTTGGGTTAATTTCATCTTTGCTGATATCCATCGAGACCTGTGCCTATGTGCTTCTTTCTTGATCTTGTCGTTCTTACTTGCAATATATCCATTGAGACTTGTGCCTAAGTGCTTCTCTCTTGGTACGCATTGCGGGGGGAGGCGCTGCGCCCTCCCCCCTGCACCCCCCCACCCGCTTTTATTTTTAAAACGGTTCCCCTTGCTACCTACTATTCCTTTTTTTTTGCATAAGCATCATCGTTTATTTGGGTTAATTTCATCTTTGTTGATATCCATCGAGACTTGTGCCTATGTGCTTCTTTCTTGATCTTCTCGTTCTTACTTGCAATATATCCATTGAGACTTGTGCCTATGTGCTTCTCTCTTGGTACGCATTGCGGGGGGAGGCGCTGCGCCCTCCCCCCTGCACCCCCCCACCCGCTTTTATTTTTTAACCGGTTCCCCTTGCTACCTACTATTCCTTTCTTTTTGCATAAGCATCATCGTTTATTTGGGTTAATTTCATCTTTGCTGATATCCATCGAGACTTGTGCCTATGTGCTTCTTTCTTGATCTTGTCGTTCTTGCTTGCAATATATCCATTGAGACTTGTGCCTATGTGCTTCTCTCTTGGTACGCATTGCGGGGGGAGGCGCTGCGCCCTCCCCCCTGCACCCCCCCACCCGCTTTTATTTTTAAAACGGTTCCCTTTGCTACCTACTATTCCTTTCTTTTTGCATAAGCATCATCGTTTATTTGGGTTAATTTCATCTTTGCTGATATCCATCGAGACCTGTGCCTATGTGCTTCTTTCTTGATCTTGTCGTTCTTACTTGCAATATATCCATTGAGACTTGTGCCTATGTGCTTCTCTCTTGGTACGCATTGCGGGGGGAGGCGCTGCGCCCTCCCCCCTGCACCCCCCCACCCGCTTTTATTTTTAAACCGGTTCCCTTTGCTACCTACTATTCCTTTCTTTTTTCCTGCTGCTACTACTGCTACTACTACTACTGCTACTAGTACTACTACTACTACTACTACTACCACTACCTACTACCTACTACCTACTACCTACTACCTACTACCTACTACCTACTACCTACTACCTACTAACTACTAACTACTAACTACTAACTACTAACTACTAACTACTAGCTACTAGCTACTAGCTACTAGCTACTAGCTACTAGCTACTAGCTACTAACTACTAACTACTAACTACTAACTACTAACTACTAAACTACTAACTACTAACTACTAACTACTAACTACTAACTACTAACTACTAACTACTAACTACTAACTACTAACTACTAACTACTAACTACTAACTACTAACTACTAAGTACTAACTACTAAGTACTAACTACTAACTACTAACTACTAACTACTAACTACTAACTACTAACTACTAACTACTAACTACTAACTACTGACTACTGACTACTGACTACTGACTACTAACTACTAACTACTAAGTACTAACTACTACTACTACTACTACTACTCCTACTACTACTCCTCCTCCTCCTACTACTACTACTACTACCACCACTACCACTACGACTACGACGACGACGACGACGACGACGACGACTACTACTACTACTACTACCACTACGACTACGACTACGACTACTACTACTGCTGCTGCTGCTACTGCTGCTAGTGCTGCTACTACTGCTACTACTACTACTAGTAGTAGTAGTAGTACTACTACTACTATTACTACTACTACTACT